>PVJC01012590.1:0-39387 GCA_004026665.1 Murina feae | reverse complement strand
TCTTTCCACCCCCACCCATAGCTCCCATCCACCCAGTTCCCACACCATCCTCTTCCCTTACACCCCCCCACCACTGTCCTCATCCATAGGTACACGATATTTGTCTAGTCTCTTTCCGCCCCCCCCCTGACACACACACACACACACACACACCCTATCCCCATTCCCTGAGGATTGTCAGTCCACTCCCTTTCTAGGCCACTGATTCTATTATATTCACCAGTTTACTCTGTTCATCAGACTTTTTATTCACTTGATTTTTAGGTTCACTTGTTGATAGATATATATTTGTTGTCACTTTGTTGTTCATAATTTTTATCTTTACCTTTTTCTTCTTCTTCCTCTTCCTAAAGGATATCTTACAGCATTTCATATAATACTGGTTGGGTGGTGATGAACTCCTTTAGCTTTTTCTTATCTGTGAAGCTCTTTGTCTGACCTTCAATTCTGAATGATAGCTGGGTAAAGTAATCTTGGTTGTAGGTTCTTGCTATTCATCACTTTGAATATTTCTTGCCACTTCCTTCTGGTCTGCATAGTTTCTGTTGAGAAATCAGCTGACAGTCATATGGGTACTCCCTTGTACGTAATTAACTGTTTTTCTCTTGCTGCTTTTAAGATTCTCTCTTTGTCTTTTGCCCTTGGCATTTTAATTATGATGTGTCTTGATGTGGTCCTCCTTGGATTCCTTTTGTTTGGGATTCTCTGCACTTCCTGTACTTGTAAGTCTATTTCTTTCACAAAATAGGGAAAGTTTTCTGTCATTTCTTCAAATAGGTTTTGAATATCTTGCTCTCTCTCTTCTTCTTGCACTTCTATAATTCTGATGTTGGTATGTTTGAAGTTGTCCCAGAGGTTCCTTACACTATCTTCATACTTTTGGATTCTTTTTTCTTTTCCAGTTGGGTGCTTTTTGCTTCTTCGTATTTCTACTCTTTGACTTGTTTCTTGGGATCCTCTAGTCTGCTATTGCATCTCTGTATAATATTCTTTATTTCACTTATTTTATGCTTAATTTCTAGTTGGTCCTTTTTCATATTCTTGAAGGTCTCACTAAATTTATCAGCAGTTTCTAGAAAATTCTTGAAAAATCTTAAAACCATAGTTTTGAACTCTATATCCAATAGTTTGCTTTCCTCCATTTCTGTCATTTGTGATCTGTCTCTTTGTCTCTGCATTTTTGCTGCTTCTCTATGTTGATAGGGTGGCTTTCTGTGGTAGGTTTCCTATAGGGCCCAGCGGGCTCAGCCTCCCCAATTACCTGAGGTGGACTTTGTTGGTGCACCCCTTTGGGGGCTTTTTACACAGTCTTGTTGTAGTTAAGCCTTGATTGTTGTAGGTATCACTGCAAGGAATTGACCTCCAGGCCCACTTGACTGTGAGAATCAGCTGTGTCTATGGTGGGAGAACTGCTGTGCAGGAGACACCCTTATGGGGCAAGACTTGCTTCAGTGGGGCTTTGGTGGTCACTGAGTCTGCCTCTCTGAGTGTGTCCCTTGTGGATCTGAGGAGTTGTAGTCTGGATGGTCCCAGTCTGACCACTGGGTTCACTGGCTCTTGGATCTCTAAGGCGATGCTAATTTAGCTTTTGCCTGTGGCTACCCAGCAGGGGCTATGGAGAGATCTGCAGATTACTCTTCTCTGTTTGTGGTTTGGAGGTGCCCAGATGAAGCCCAGCTTTGAAGCAATGAAGGCTTCTGGGGGGCCTTGGGCCTTCTTTTGGATGTTCTGGGTCTGTCTGACTCAGCTGTAGTCTGTTAGATAATTATAGATTGCAAAGGGCCAGGCCTTTCATATGCAAAAGCCTCTGCATGCAGCTTGGGTGGGGTGGGGTCTCAGAGAATCAACAAGGCGGAGCAAACAGCTATGGCTGATCCTCAGCCTGCCCTAAGAAGCCCCAGGTCTCAGTGTCTTGTGGTAATCGCTGCCAGCACTGCTGAGAGAAAGCTGTTCTGAAGTTCCTCTCAATGCCAAATAGTCCAGTTTCTCCCCATAAAAGTCTGGATCCTCAGAAACTCGCCCAGAACTGGAGTTCAGAGCCCAGCCATCGGGAACTTGTGCCTCTCTCCAGGTTGAAAAAGACAACTGAGTCCTCAGTTGCCAGCCCTTTCCACGCGCGTGCCTCTGTACCTCTGCACTTTACTTCTGCACCTCTGAGTCTTGGTGTGTCTTCCTCTTCCCTTCTAGTTGTAGGATTTCCACTCAGCCAGCCTTCCTATGGTTCTGTGTGCTGTCTGTTTTTTTTTCTTTTCATTGTATTTTTAACTGGTTGTGCAAGGCAGCAATTTCATATGTTTACCTATGCCACCATCTTGGTTTCTCCCTCTGAGTTCTCTTAATATGGATTCACAGAAGCTATGAGGCACTCCTCAACATCCCTCCATCATCCCATCTTCTTGAGCTAGATCTTCTTGATTAGTGAATCTTTCACTTATTTCAAACAAAAGTTTTAAATATTGGCCTTTTTTCTTTTTTCCTTTTTAAGCATTGGGTACACAAACCTTGTACTGGTAACATACCTTCTAGGAAGGACCAGCATCATAAATCATGAGTTGTGCATGTTGAGAGCTGTCTCACATTTATGATTAATTCCCAAAAAAACAAAATTAAAGTGCTTTCTGGCATGACTGAATAGATTCAGAGCTCCTAGTGATCCCACTTGCTCTGTGAGGTCTGATTCAGACTAAGGAGGCAAGCCTGGGGATTGGGTGCAGACCTTCATTTCACAGATAGAAATGTCAACATGCAAATATTGATGAGGCAACTCATGGAAAGAAGGAATATGATACAATGATCACTTACTATTAATTGAAGGACTCATTTCAATTGTGGATATAATACTGGACTGGGGCCTATTGGCCCGTGGAAATGAAGAGGAAAATTACCACAGAGAGAGGCAGGAGAGAATCAGCAGGTCAGAAGAGCAGAAGACAGAATGATTTTGTGGATATGTAAACAGTGAACGACACCAGATGTTGCACCTTGGTCCTTGAGTTGTGCTAAGAAAAAAAAAAAAAAAATTAGCCCTGACCAGTTTGGCTCAGTGGATGGAGCGTCGGCCTGTGGACTGAAGGGTCTCAGGTTTGATTCCAGTCAAAGACACGTACCTTGGTTGCGGGCATATCCCCAGTAGGGGATGTGCAGGAGGCAGTTGATCGATGTTTCTCTCTCACCAATGTTTATAACTCTCTATCCCTTTCTCTTCCTCTCTGTAAAAAAAAATCAATAAACATATTTAAAAAGAAAAATTCAGAGCCAAGCAACTAAAGTATAAGTAAAGTTTATTTAAAAAGTCACAGGGGTAAAAGAAGTGAGCCATGGATGAAGTGAGCCAGCTGGGCTGCATAGACTCAGGAAGCAAGTTACAAAGGCAAATAAAGGCCTTTGGAGCTTAGGAGAAAGAAAGAAAAGACAATGTGCCTGATAGAAAGAAGAAAGGGGAAAGGGAAGGCTTGGGGATGCTCTACAGAAAGAGTGCACCTGAGGGAAGAAGGGGATAGGAAAAGGTATGGGCAAGAAAGAGAGAAAGAGAAGAGAGAGAAACCTGGTCCTTCATCTTAAGGGCTTCTATCTACTTTCCAAGGGCGTGGATTTTAGAAGCGGTCTCAGGGAAGGACCTCAGAAGAATCTTCACCAGCTTTCCCAGTGTGTTGTTTAAGGTGATGATTTCTACTGATTGGTTGGTGCTAGGGTAGGAGGTCATTAAGTCATTGCATCTGGTCCCAAAGCCAGCCATGTCTTTGCTTCATCTGGTTTTGCTGCTTTTCTGGACCTGGAGCTGAAACACAGTTGAGGCCTAGATGTTATCTCTAGTTTGACCAAAATTCTCTCCTTGGTCAACAGATCGAAGGCTTTGTCCCTAAGATTATTAGATTTGGGTCAGAATCTCATTTTTCTGGGGGCTTAATGCTTAAGGGAATGGTCATACAAGGGACATATGGGAGTTGTATGATACTATTCTCTGGTCTGCTTGTTCTGTATCCCTCATGACTAGCAACATTCCAAGGGGTGAAAGTTCAGTGGAGAATCTGAACTGCATGACCAGCGATATGAAAGGTCAGGATGTGTAAACTGCATGACCAATGATATGTTAGGGGAGGAAAGGTCACCCTGAGGGTGAAGTCCCACCATACAATGCTTGTTTATGAAGTTTCCCCCATTGCTAGGCACCTGGGACTTTCTGTCCTGGTAACATTCTGTACTTAGCCTGTAGTTTCTACTCTGGTCATATCTGTCTAAATGCCTGCTATATCAGATACTCTTAAAGCTGGAGGGGTAAGGAAGAGGTGGGACACTAATATGTGTTTATCTGTGTACTCAGAATGTAGAATTATTGAAGCTTGTTTGGTTTAAAGAATCTTCTGAAAATTAACATTATTCCTCATTGGGTATGATTATTTCAGCCTGTGAGCAGACACCCACATTAGTACCTCCAATTTATATTTTTTAATACATTTTATTGATTTTTTACAGAGAGGAAGGGAGAGGGATTCAGAGCCAGAAACATCGATGAGAGAGAAACATCGATCAGCTGCCTCCTGCACACCCGCTGCTGGGGATGTGCCCGCAACCAAGGTACATGCCCTTGGCCGGAATCGAACCTGGGACCCCTCAGTCCTCAGACCGACGCTCCACCCATTGAGCCAAACCGGTCAGGGCAGTACCTCCAATTTAATGTTAATTTGCCTGGGTTAGTCTTCTGGTAACAGAGTGGGCATCTAGACAGGCATGAGCAGAGCAGAAACCAAAGGCCAGAGTGAAAATTCCTGGGTGCCTAACAAGGGACAAAACTAGAGAAAACAAGTATTATAGGCTTGGACCTTACCCCCAAGGTGACCTTTCCTCTTCTAGCATGTCATTAGTCATACAGTTTAGACCCTTTGACCTTTTATATCATTAGTCATGCAATTTAGATCCTCTTACAGGAGGAACAAGGGGGCCAGAGAATAGCACCATACAACTCCCATACAAGCCCTTGTATGACCACTCCCTTAAGCATTACACCCAGAACAATGAGGTCTGACTGAATATAATAGTCTTAGGGACAAAGGCTAGGATCTGTTGACCAAGGAGAGAGTTTTGGTCAAACTAGAGATAACATCTAGGCCTCAGTTGAGTTTCAGCTCCAGGCCCAGAAAAGCAGCAAAACCAAATGAAGCAACAACATGGCTGACATCAGGACCAGAGGTAATGACTTATGATCTCCTACCCTAGCACCAGTCAATCAGTAGAGACTATGACCATGAAAGGACACACTTGGAAAGCTGATGAATATGCTATTGAGATCCTCCCATGAGACCTCTCCTAAAATTCTCACTTTTAGAAAACAAATAAAAACCCTCAAGATGAAGAACCCAGCAGGTGTTCTCTCCTCCTGAGTACACCCACAACTCTCCACAACCCCTTTTGTCCCCAGGCACACTCTCTCTGGAGCATAATGATGCCTTTCCCCATCTTCCCTCAGGTGCATTATCTTTACTTTTCTTTCTCCTAAGCTCCAAGGGCCCTTCTTTGGCCACTGTAATTTGTTTCTTAAGTCATGCAGCACATTTGCCTCATTTCTTCTACCCCTGTGACTTTCTAAATAAATTTTTACTTGTATTTCAGTTCTTGGCTCTGAATTCTGTTTTAGCTGATCTCAAGGACTAGGGTGTAACTCTAACATTAACATCAGGAGGAACTAGTACTCCTTTTTTTGTGGGGTAGCAATAGGCTTCCCACAGAACAAAGACCTCTGATTTGTCTCCTGATGACAGTGTCTCTTCTTGGCTCAACTGGACCCCTCCAGGACAAGACCCCATCTTTCTTCTCCCATCTTCACCTCTTCAGACCACTTTCCTTCCCATTGGCTCCCTGGCTGTGCAAGTCTGAACCTGGACCCTATGTTGTCACTTATCACTTTATTCCACAGATGGAGGTCTGAGTGGTCTCATGGCCCAGGTGAAAGATAACATGAGTGGAGCATATTAAAATAGAGCCTAAGCAGTCATTTCAGAGGAATTGCTCTACACACCTTATTTTTCTTTATCTTAAAAGCTTAACCAAACCACCATAATTCCAAGAAGGCCAAGACTATCCTATTGTAAAGACTGATGAAATCGGACTTTGAGAATGACCAAATTTCTAACCAACAAATTAAATACAATTTCAGCCAACCCATCAAGTATAAATCTAACACTACCTCATCTAGTACCAATAAATCTTCTTTAATACAACTTTATCTCATCTTCCTCCCTTTTTCCCATAAAACCCTGAGTACCTATAAAGAAGGAACACTATTTGGGTTTCCGTCTGAATTTGTTCTCCCAAATTGCAATTCTTTTGGATCTTAAATAAATGCTTATTGCTTCTCTTTTTTTTTTCTTCTCACTTTTGCTGTTTATCTTTCAGTTAACACCCAGGAAGCACAAAGATCCAGAAAACAGTGGTGGTGATATGCAGTTACAAATACAGCAAAACACCAGGTTAGCGTTCTTAGAAGTTCCAGTAAGAAGGGGACAAACTGAGGAGCATCAGGCTTGGGAAGAAAGGTGAGATAAGAAAAATTCTGTCTCCAGGAAACAAATCTAAAAACTTAAAGTTTCCTTTTTTGCCTCTGCTGTATCCTCATTGCTGGTAAGGAGTGAGACTCCCATTACACCAGAAATGCAGGTATATCTGACAACTCTCACCTGCAGTCTTCCTCCATATATAGAAGCTCCCTAGGCAAAGAATTCAGTTTACAGGAGAAAAATAGCCATTTCCAACATTTATAAGTGTAGTATAAAAAGACAATGACAGAAGTAGTGAAACTGGTTGGAGGTAGGGCCTTTCTCTCCCTATGACCTTGTCTAGAGTCAGATACCGCCATAAACAAAGAGACAAATAAAATGACTAAGTGATGACAGAAGCTGAGTGTAGTCTGTTGAAGAAATATAAGGAACCTTTGCCAAAAACTAAACAGACTCACAGGTCAAATACCCTGGGAATTTGTGAGAGCCACCAGCTCAGGAAGAGCCACAAGTCCATAACATGTAGTGAAGCAGGAAGACTCAGAATTTTTTTTTTGAGTTGACTCTGGTGGCAGAAAGGATGACTGGGAAGCAAGGAGTCCTAGGTTCTACTCCCAGCTGTGGCACTAATTAGCGGCAGCCCTGAACAAGCCAATTAGCCTTTCTGAGATTCAGCTTGATCCTCTGTAGAAAGCAGAGGTTACAATAGAACAGGGGAGGCAAATGGGAGGCATGTAAATCTTTACTTCTCTCATGCTTTCCACAGAAACTACTGTTCAATTACATTATGGTTTAGAAGTTCTTCTACAGCAATCCAAATAGGCACTTCCAATTAAAGTTTGCACACAAGTTGAAATCTAGTTATTTTACCTCTAAAATCCCTTCTAGCTCCTAAATGGAAGGTTCCAATTTTCCAAATAAGAGATGACTATTTTTCTGATTTAGTGGCTCACTCAGAAAAAAAAATAGAAAGGAAGGAAGGAAGGAAGGAAGGAAGGAAGGAAGGAAGGAAGGAAGGAGAAAAGAAAGAACAAGAGGAAAGAAAAGAAAAGCACATTTATCACTCCTCCTCCCCACCCTGAGGCTGGGCAGGGTCTTCCTGATGTCACACTGTCCTTCCTTCTGTGTCAGAGATTTTAATGTTTGACTTTCTCCTTCTGTCAGTTCACCCAGCAGGATAGTGTCCTCTGCAGCACCCTTTTATCTAACCAGCCCACACTTGTTAGTACATGCAGACCCAGGGAAAGGTCCCAGGACTGAAAACCTACTTCTGTAAAAGGAGGGCAAGGAAAGACCAATGAAAGAGGCTGGTCACTCCTGTCTAGTAATTAATAGAATTCACTAAGGGAAACTAACATACAAGGCCCGTCTTGGGTGGCTGTGAGACAGAGTGGATCTCCAGAACACCTGGCAGGTGCCAATGAATTTACTTAGGCTAAAAGGGGTGGGAGCTAATCAGGTATAATAATAATACATGAATGCTATCAGGTACAGAAATTACTTCACATGCTTGACCAGATCAGGACAATGGCCTGTTCCAGGAAGGAGCAAGTCACTGAAGATGGGGGAGGGGTCCTGATTTATGTCAGAAATGACATCAATTATGATCTGACAGTCTCTCAGGGGGATTTATGAGAAGCAATCTCTGTTCTGGCCCAGGTCCAGCTGACGGGATAGGAATCATATCATGAAATAGTCTTTCCTCCACACTTAAAATTTTATGTTTGCCATCAAGGAATCTACTTGAAAATGGATTATCTCAAAAAGAATTCTCTAAAAGCCAAGAGTCAGAAGAGGGGGCATTTAATGATTCTATTTGCTGCTCAACAAAGTTACCCAGATGTACAGTTCTCACCTTCTGGCAGGAAAGCAATCACATTAACAATAACCTGAATGGAGACAGCTTCAGGAAGCCAGGTAGTTGCAACTGAGTTTTATTAAAAGAAGCAGTAAAGTGGTTCACATGGGACCCATCTCATAACCCACCCCTCACCCCCCAAACTACGCAGGCCCAGGTCTCATACCAGGGAAGCACTTTAGTGTTGGATAGGAGCCCTAATTCGAGTCATTTCCCTCAGTGCTAGCAAGGAGGAGGGAGAGACAGATGACACGATGAGGTGGGGCATCTCACTGCTCTGGTCTTAGGTAGAGGCCTCTACTGAAGCATCAAAGTGGACAGGCACGTACGGGTTTCCCTCACAGGCCACAATGATGTGCCTCTCTTTCTGGCTGGTCCTGTAGGCACAGTTGGGGTACTTGGAGCCACTCGTCACACGACAGTCCGTAATCTTCATGCTGGAGCTGCTCTTGTGGCAGTTGGGCTGCCCATTCTTGCAGGTGATGTTTTCCTGGAGGCAAACGGCCTGGACATCTACCAGAGGCTCGTGCACGAAGGTGTTCACTGGCTTGCACCGTCCCTCTGTCATATTCCGGCGCCTCATCATTTGGTTGCAGTAGTTAGAGTTGTTGCTGGAGTCGCCATCTGGGTCCATGTGTTGCCGCTGGAACTTCATGGCCCGTGATTCCTTGCCCAGGGAAGGCTGGACCCATCCCAGCACTAACAGCACCAGGACTAGCAGTGAGAACAGGATGAGGGACTTCTCCTGAGCCATGGTGGCCTCAGTCCCCTGGAGGAGCCTAGTCAGTGAAAGGAGAGAGGAGGAAAAGCATCACTTCAGAAGAGAATCCCAGGTCCCACCTGTGATCTCCCTGGCTTACAGTCTCCCTTCAGGTCAGCCAGAAAGACACCCTTCTTCCTTTGAGATTTTCCTAGTGGTGGGACACTCACATGTACTCACCTCCAAAAGCATTTGACCCCTACTGGTGACAGAGAAGTGGGTCTTCCCCTCTGAGTGGTGACCTCCAAAGTGACCTAAAATCTCAGGGGTCCTGTTTTTGAATACTGGAGGTTTTTTATCTAAAACTAGAGGCCTGGTGCTTAAAATTCATGCATGGGGAGGAGGAGACAGGTTCCCTCAGCCCAGCCTGCACCCTCTTCAATCTAGGATCCCTAGGATCGGGCCTCAAGTGGCAGCCAGACATCCCTCTCACAATCCTGGACCGCTGGTTCCTAATCACTCACCTGCCTGCCTGCCTGGTTGCCCCTCACTGCCTCTGCGTGCTGACCTGATCATCCCTAACTGCCCGCCCCCCACACTGGCCTGATCATCCCTTCCTGCCTCCCTGCCTACCTAGCCACCCCCACCTGCCCTCCTCTGCCAGCCTGATCACCCCTAATTGCCCCCCCCTGCTGGTCTGGTCACCCCTAACTGCCCCCTGCTGCCGGCCAGGTCACCCTCAACTGTTCCCTCCCTGCTGGCCTGGTTGCTCCTAAATGCCCCCCACCACTAGCCTGATCACCCCAACTGCCCCCCTCCCTGGCCTGGTCACCCCCAACTTCACCCCCCCACACACCTGGTTGCACCCAACTGCCCCACCTGCCAGCCTGGTTGCCTCACTCTGCCTGCTGTTCAGTCATTTGATCATCCCTCACTAATTCCCTGCCAGCCTGGACATGGTCAGCCATTTTGTGATGGTGTGAGGGTTAATTTGCATATTACCTCTTTATTATATAAATGTTTTTATTGATTTCAGGGAGGAGGGGAGAAGGAGAGATAGAAACATCAACAATGAGAGTCACTGACCAGCTACCTCCTGCACACCCCCTACTGGGAATCAAGCCCACAACCTGAGCTCACAACTCCAGCATGTGCCTTTGACTGGAATCAAACCCAGAACCCTTCAGTCCACAAGCGGACACTCTATCCATTGAGCCAAACTAGCTAGGGCTAAAATGCATTTATACTCAGTGTTCTAGTGGGTCAATAGAAGATCTTTTTGTGTAAACCATGAGCCAAATTTTATCGCAGTTACTGTCATGATATACAGGGTATGGTGGACAGAGCTCTGTTGTTCTACAACACTAGAGAAACTCAACCCAGTGACTGGCACTGGCATCATAAAGAGATGCCATTGTATTCCAAAGAGAGATGCTTGCCTCCCTTCACCTGGGGCTACTCCTTCTCTAGCCTCATGTGTTCTCTGCAGCCAGAATGCTCGCTCCCATCCCAGCTCTGCCTTCAACTACATTTGCCTAGCCCAAGCTTAGGGTTTAGCCTTGCCCACCCACTTCCCTCCTTTCCAGACCTCAAGCAGAAGCTGCTCCAAGACCACCTCTTGGGCCTCTTACCTGGGACTCTAGCTTGGATTCCAGGCAAGAGCAGTGGAAGGCCAGTTTCTGCGGTCACTGGATCCCTGGGGAGTGGAGTTTATGTAGATTACAAAGGGGCTTGGCTTCTAAGATCAGAAGGGTGGGAGGAGCATCTGGGTTTCAGTCCAGAGAAAAACAAGGACACCCTGGGGAATAAATCTGCCTGTAGGAGCCTTTCTTGCCATGGGAATCTCATCTCTCTGCTGGTTCATGTGGATGGCAAGGAAAGTCACTAAGACCCTGATGTTCAAACCCCAACCAAGTCTCATTTCACCAAATAGCCCTTGGAAGTTAGCAAAGGGTACATAATATGTAATCAAGGGGCGGGGGACGTACTCTTTCTCCCCAGGAGTCCTGTAGTGCTTTTGACCACAATTAACAATCTCCTAACAGCAGCTCTCCTGGGGGAAGTAGGAGAGGTATCCGGCTGCTCTATAGCTAGCAGGTTTCCCAAATCTGGAGAAGGAGGGGAGATGCCTGAACAGTTTAGGTAAGAATGAAGCCTCTACATGGCCTCACCCAGTTCTGGTCACTTCAATATTCCTGAGGTGAGTGTGTGACAATTTTTATCTTCAGTGACCACTCATCCTGTAGGTCAGAGTTGAGTAGAGAAACTGAAGATAAATCAAAACCCAAATTCCCTTTCAGAGAAAAAATAGAGAGCATCAAGTTTCTTAGCAGCAAAATTCCCTCCTAGGTAGAGATCTCTTTTTGTTGTGACAATTTTGATACTGTTTGAGTGAGAAATAGCAAAATTCCCTCCAAACTCTAGATTTATTATTTTTTTTTCTAGGAAAATTATTTTAGTTAGCTATAATATCAATCTCCAATAGCTTGAAATAAAAATTTCCATTCTTTTCCATGGAACAGTATGGTTTGTATGTCATTTTCTTTCTGAATGTCCTGTTTTTCATTAAAATAACTTATATAGCACTCAATGTGTTTCACTTTCTATTTAACACTCAGATATGGGCTTTTGGAAAGGACATGTTAGTTCTGATCAAATAATTGAACCGATACTCCCTCCCCTGGAAAATGACCTTGAGGCCACTTTACAATGGACATTCCCCCTTGGTTAGACCACATTCCACTTGATAAAACCATTATCTCTGCCTTCTGGAACTTTCCAGGATCCAGACCACCCAGAGAATTCTCCCCCCAGAAAAAGCCTGAGTAGAGTCCTTTAAAATCTCTGACTCCCTGTCCCTTTGCCACTGTGTGCGGGCACTGTTTGGGGAATCAGCCCATCTGGTATCCAGATGACCTAATAATTTTATAATCCTTTACCACTTTGGCTCCATGTGTTCCTCCTTTGGCGACCCTATCAGGCCACAGGTCACCAGCTCCATGAAGTAGTGAACTGATCTTTGTTTTGGAAAGTACTGCAAGTATTTATCCAGAAATACTTTCATTAAATTCTGAAGCATCATCAAAACCTGCTTCATTGTTAATTGGCAACTCCCACAGTTTCCCCTCTTTTATTCACTGGCTCATCTTTTCAAAACAATTCTGAAAGGGTTTTCATTCACTGCAGATAACTGCTTAGAATTTCCACATCCCAACATGAAGGTGCTGTTTCTGTTTCAGGTGCCTCTTCAGTAACTGTTTTAACATAAAAAAACATTAAGTTTCTTCCCTTGAATATATTTTTCCTAAAATACCTGACAGACTCACTGGCTCTGAACTTCAGGGACATTCAGGGAGGAGCTGACTTCAGGGCGAGGACTGTCCATGCTCTGGATAGAGACTGTTTCAGTCCAAATTGTAGTTTAGCACCTTAAGGGCTGGGCAAGTTCCAGAACTTGACGTGTTTCCCTGCTCCTCAGTTTCCTGGTCTCTAAAATGGGGATAATGACATGTACCTCTTAGACTTGTTATTACACTGAAATGGATGTGCAAAGCGCTTCAAGTAGTGCTTAGAAAGCGTCTATCAAGGTAGGTCAGTGATTGTTCATAGGGGGTGATGTTGAAATTCTGTGCAAAGGAAACTGTTTAAATAACCTTGGGTGGTCTCTGAATTGCTTTCTACAGGGGCTGGAGTCAAGTAATAGGGAAGCCTTGGTTTTGCTAACACCCTGAGTTTAAAATAGCAGGCAGTTTTGAAATCCTGGAGAGAGGAGGAAGGAAATCGAGGAGAGAAGAAAGGAACCTTGGTAGGAAGAACAGAATTGTTTTGTGTGTGTGTGTTCCAATAAAACTTTATTTATAAACACTGAATATGGATTTGATATAAGTTTATGTGTCATAAAATATTCTTCTTTTCTTTTCTTTTTTTTTTCAGCTGTTTAAAACATGAAAACATTTTTAGCTTGTAGGCGATACAGAAGCAGGCAGTGGGCCAGATTTGGTCTTTAGGGCCTTTAAGGTTTCCTCCAAGGTCTCAGAGTTAGAACAGAATTCTTTTAAATCAAATTTCAAAATTGTCTTGCACCATAATAGCCAAACAATTTTAGTCAAGTCAACATTATTTGCTAAAGTGTAGGAGTTTAGAAGTAGCAGTGGGGCTAAGGAAGCCATGGCATAGCATGAGCTTTTAGTTACATGTTTCTGTAGTTCACCCACCACCTCACCCTCCATCCATGTTTCGTCTCTTAGTCCTTAGATAGTACTCTTACCATCTTGAATGGTGTTGGAAGGAAAAATTTTCATACCCATTCAGGTTCCTGCTCAGGAGCCTGTGAATTAGCTGATGAAAGCCAGATTAACAGGAGACACTAGACAAAGTTTATTCACGTGCAAGTGAAGAAGCACAAAAGGGAGGAGAAAGGATGAACTGGAGTGGTCAAGGCAGGCTCCCAAGACCATTATGAAGCCCCATCAGTGACTGGCCTGATCCCAGGTACAGGTGGGAAAGTGAAGGGAAGTACAGTTTTGCCCCTCCCCTCGATCCTGGAAATTATTCTCTGAAATCCTCCCAGAGCCAAGGACAAAAGGGTAAAATGCTTTCAAGGTTGTGCAGGTTATCATTTCTGTTGATGATTCCCATTTTATAAGACTTCTCATTTCTCTTTCCAAGCCCATTTCACTTCCATCCATCCAACAGTGTGAAATGGGAAAAAAAGGGGTTCCAACATCTGAGCCCTTGTTTGAGGCCAACCAGGTACAGGTTGCACTTTCCCAGAAGGCGGCTCTGACCTGTGTGTGAGCCCTCCAGGTGCAGTCAACAGCCTGGTCTCTAGCACACACAGAGAAGGGCCCAGTCTCCTCCCCCTCACTCTATGCCTCCCAACACTATCAGTTTTCTTCAGCCCCAAGGACAGAGAGCATCTTTCCTATGTCCTTTCTCACCCCCAGTGCCATCCTGGGTCTTCTTAATGGAGGTCAGATATTGCTCAAGGTGTTTCACGGGAGACAGAGACTTGGGAGAAGACCTAATTACCTTTCAGCCTAGGCAGTTCAATGGTCTCCTTGGTTCAACCCATTTTAGGAGAGTCTCCCTGCCCTTCCCTTGTAGGACCAGCACCAGTGCCTCCATTCCTTATTTAAGGGTAACCCACTTGTGCCAGTTCCTCTGATAGCTTATCACAGTGGCAGTAATTATTGACCTGGATTTCTGAGCGAAAGAAAACAGCTGATAGCCCTGGCCTGGTGGTTCTGTTGGTAAGAGCATCATCCTGTGCACCAAAAGGTTATGGACAATGCCTGGTCAGGGCACACATCTAGGTTGTGGGTTCAATCCCTGGTAGGGTTGTGTGTTGGGAGGGGAAAATGGAGGAATGACCAATTGATGTTTCTCTCTTTTCCTCTCTTTGTCTCCCTTCCTTTCTCTCTAAAAAAAAACCCCAATAAACACATGCTTTCAGGTGAGGAAAGAAAGAAAGAATACAACTGATAAGAAAGGAAAGCGGGACACCTGAGGGAGCTGGGAGCCTGGACTCTGCAGTCTCCACCAGAGCCACAGGCCTTGTCTTCTCCTGAGCAGAGCTAAGCAGTAATTCAATGACTTTGTTTTAGATCCAAGTGCTGAGAATTCTCTCCCCAGAAGCAACCTCTACAGTTGCAATGCAAATTAGACCTTGATAGGAGCCTAGTACAAGTGAAGATGGGGTTATCAGAAAGCAATGGGAGAAAAGATGTGGAGTGGGGGAAATCGGGGAAGACTGCAGAGCAAAGATTACCTTGAGAGGACTTTTAAACATAAATAGGTGTGATTTTTTTACTTGGCATATGGGAAGGGCAGTTCAGATTTTTTTTTTTTTAAAGGCCAGAAAGAGAAGTAGATGCTCATGGTAGAGCACTATGTATTTCCATGTAACTGGGAGGAGGTGAGGGATGGCACAGAAAAGAAACTCTAGGTCCTAATAGAAGTACCTTCAATACCAAGCAAAGACTTCAATATGTAAGAGATATAGACAGTTACTTTGAACTAAAGGGATGGAAGGACACAAGCAATGAAAGGGAATGTCCATCATTTTCTCATTGTGTACACAAGGAGACTGAAGGTCACAGCAGTCCCAAGGTCAGACAGCACCTTGGCAGCTGAAACAGAAACCAGCCTCAGGTCCCTAACTTCCAGGGCAGTGTCCTCACTACACTGTGCAGCCTGGTGTGCCCTGGATAGGGAACATGCCCCCAGGATGTGCACCCAAAGGATTGTAATATCTCATGAAATTGATCTCTTCTTCTAGTTCTGATTTCCCCAAGAGTTCTCCAACTGCCTTTCCTGCTGTGAAGTGTGATGGGAGAAGGTAGGATAGCTTTGCTGCTCCCCCCACCTGTGGAATTCCAGGGGCTGGGGACTCATACTGAGGTATCATCAAGGGTACTTCCATTGCAGCAGCTGGGGTGAGGGAAGTGGAAGCAGGGAGGGAATGAGTGTCTCAGGGCTCCCAGCTCTAGGTTCTGGGTGCATTGGTTGATTCTATGGGAGATGCTGGAGGAAGGGGAGCCAGCTTAGGAGGAAAAGATCCCCCAGGAGACTATCTACTCCAAGCAGCATCTCTCCCTCTCTTTAAGAAGCCTCACATACTGGTTGCATCAAGGAAACAAAGTCTTGAGAACACTCATTTACTTAGAACTTTTTGTGGTCTCATATCTTCCATCTCCTGCTTTCCTCCTTGAGTTAATCATCAGAACTGGTACAATGAGCACAATAGTGCTTCTTTTCCCAAAGCTGGGAGATATTGTCAAAAACAAACCACGTGGAGGAGGAAGTCCATGCAGGCATATGAAGTGAAGAGAGTTCAGCTTTAACCAGTTCATGGGACAACTGTTGCATCTGTTAACATAAAAACCATTTAAACTTGTAAAGAATTTTTGTGAGTTTATTTGAGCCAAACTGTCAACATATGCTGGGAAGCAGAACCTCAACAAATTAAGATAATGCTCTGGAGAATGATGGGTTATATCTGTACTTATACATTGCAATCTAAGGAAGTGACATAGGTGAGTTACATGAAATCCATTGGTGATGGATTAGAGAGGTGGGAGAAAGCAAAGCAGTGGGTGGGGGGTAGGGTGAGAGAAAAATCCTTGGGATAGATAAAAAGTAAAATGATGGACACATACTTAGGTGGGTGCAGGAACAAACCTATTGAATAAAGAGGTAATATTCAAATTGACCATCACTCCAACACACAAGATGGCCTCCCCCATGTGGTCAAAGATGGCCACCCCCATATGGACACAAGATGGCCTCCAGAAGATGGCCAGCAGAGGAGGGCAGTTAGGGGTGACCAGGTCTGCAGGGGAGGGCAGTTGGGGGAAACTAGGCCTGCAGGGGAGGGCAGTTAGAGGTGACCAGGCCAGCAGGGGAGGGCACTTAAGGGTAATCAGGCTGGCAGGGGAGCAGTTAGGCATCAATCAGGCTGGCAGGGGAGTGATTAAGGGGGAATCAGGTAGGCAGTCAGGCAACCTGTTGGGAGCCAGCAGTCCTGGATTGTGAGAGGGATGTCCTACTGCCCATTTCAGACATCCCACGAGGGGTCCCTGATTGGAGAGGGTGCAGGCTGGGCTGAGGGATACCCCCCCACACACACACACACACACACATGAATTTTGTGCACCAGGCATCTAGTTAACATGATAATGAAGGAATTTGTGGTATCTGTCCTGGTGCCCAGCACAATTGGTTGTGCCCCAGGGGGTCCAGAAAAAGAGAAGTTACAAGTAACCCAGACACTTCAAGGGTATGTTATCATAGATGCAAAAGACAGATAGGCTCAGTTAAGGTAAAGCTTGACCTTGTCAGTGAAGATACTGGCCTAGGACACAACTGCCCACCATAACTGCTTTAGTTAAACTTCAATTTCAGACCATCCTTTGTGGTTACTTTAGGTCTCTGCCATGCAGGCCTTCCCTGAGCTTGTCAGGTTAACATGTGGGTCCTTTCGTCCACACATCTAATTAAGTGGAGCCTTTTATTGTCTCACTAAGTCCAAGGTTCTGACCTACTGGCTTACCTGCTTTGAGTTGTGTATTAACATAACTTCTTTCATTGGAATCTGATCTGGCAGGAGTTCCCTCTCTCTGAATAGGGGTCTCACTTATCCAGAAAAGCTAACACTTAATCCCTCTCTGTTATTTATGTTACTTCCCCAAACTCAGCTCTACTTTTTTCCCCCTTTTTGCCAGTTTATCTTTCACAGACGATCTAGAAAGGCAGACCTCAGCAGTTCCATGGTTGTTTTATATGAATAAGAGAGTATCCCACTGTCAGCAAGAACATGTGTGAGCAAAGTGTTGGTGCAGGAAACACAAACCCCTCCTCCAGCTGGGACACAAGGCCTCTGTCAACCATGTGACTTATCTGAGCCTTAGAACTGTTATCTGAGAAATGAGAGCGTGAAGAAAGATGATTTCTAAGATTGCACTCAGTTAAAACAATTTTTCAGTGTTTTCTGTTTCTAAAGCTCTTCCCCCAATACTTCCCAGAAAGAAAGATTGGATCTCAATATAACATCTACAGTATTTCCATCAGATTTTTATGTGCTTTTGTGGCAGTACTCACCAATTATTTGCCTTTAGTTTAAACAAAAAAGATATTCACTCACACAGAAATGCAAAAAGGGAGAGAAAAATTTTTATTTATCCCCACTCCCACCCTCCTGAATTCCTGTCAAAATACCAGCAAAAAAAAATGAATTTTTACCCCAATATAGATAGTGATTTTTTTCTTTAAAAATATGTTTTTCATTGATTTCAGAGAAGAAGGGAGAGGGGGAGGGAGAGAAACATCTATGATGACAGAGAATCATGGATTGCCTGCCTTCTGCATGTCCCCTACTGGGGATCAAACCCACAGCCCGGACATGTGCCCTGACTGGGAATGGAACCTTGACCTCTTAGTTCATAGGTCGATGCTCAACCACTGAGCCACACCAACTGGGCTTAATATTTTTAAAAAGGCACAAATTCTAATCTTTTAATTGAAAAAAACAATGTCTTCAGAATAGA
The DNA here is from genome assembly GCA_004026665.1 of Murina feae. Classification (NCBI taxonomy): domain Eukaryota; kingdom Metazoa; phylum Chordata; class Mammalia; order Chiroptera; family Vespertilionidae; genus Murina; species Murina feae. The sequence continues at coordinate 21,291 of PVJC01012590.1, read as the reverse complement.
AGTTTAAAGCTTTAATTGTATAGCTGAGTTGCACAAAAATAAGTATTGCAATTTAAAACACTAATTTATTGTATGTTGATGTTTATAGTAGGGAAAAACAATGTCAGCCTGTATGTGGTTCCATAATCAATTCATTGGATAAATGAAAATTTTAAGAATACAGTCTTATCAGAGACCCAGAAATTAAAGATAAATCTAGGAATAGTGTTCATAGAACTAGAGACTCTCATTAATTAATTTTGGGAACAAGTCAATAGTAAGTCATTATTCATAAGAAAGCTCCAGTACATATTTCTCTATGTTACCAAGTGGGTGGTAAATATTGAAAAGGCACAAAATAATAAAATACCTGATAAACAAATAGAAATATGTTATTTGTATTTTTATCACCTATGAAAACATTGATGTTTTAGTGCATAATTCTCCACACTTTTGTCCATGCTATGTATATGTTTTTATAACATACGGGATGTTGTATACTATGTATATACTGCTTCAGATTCTGCTTTTTCTCTTAAAATGCATCTGGGCTTTTGTTAAAATTAAGTTTCTTAACTTAGATAGTAGTGGACAAATATATGTTCACTTTGGATTAATTTATCAACTTTTATACTTAAAATTTGTTCATTTTTCTGAAAATATGTTATATTACATATAACCACAAAAAACCTTATTCACAAATACGCATAATAAACATTTATTCCAAGTCAAAAAATATCTATATTATTCTGAAGGCTCTTTAGTATTTGATGTTAAGAATGTAGCATGATCCATCCCACAAATTCTCTACTGTTGGACATTCGTAACATTTACAACTTTTTACATGTATGCATTAAAAAATAAAAACCCATTTAGTCTGGCCGGTGTCGCTCAGAGATTGAACATGGAACCATGAACCCAGAGGTCGTGGTTTGATTCCATTCAGGGCGCATGGATCCCCAGTTGGAAGCATAGAGGAAGCAGCCAATCAATGTTTCTATCTCTCTGTCCCTCTCCCTTTTACTAACACTCTCTCTAAAATCAATAAAAAGATATTGAAAACAAACAAACAAATAATCTATCGCTCCCCGGGTAGCTGTTGGTTGAAGTGCCATCCCACACACATGAGTCTTTGTTTCTGAAGGACAGTAAAAGCAGTCTCGGCACCATGGTGGGGACTAGGGAAAGCTTCAGTTAGCCAAGACCCCCCCCTTTGTGTCATTAAGAACCTAATAATCAAGCCATAAATATAATCACTAGAAACGCAAGTGACATGATTATCTAAACAGCTGGTCGCCAACTTCCCAGAAGCAGCCTCAGTATTTAAAGAGCTGCTTAAACTGCACAGCTACTAACTAGTTAGTTACTGCTAGAATGTAATCGTGTTACATTTCATTTTAAGCAACTTTTTTTTTACAGATAAAGTAAAATATTTTTTGAATTTAGGGAAATTTTCAAAGTAGGATTCCCTTAAACAGCTATGTTCACAGGCACCTTTACAATTAGCTTGGATTTTCTAGGAATTACTAGTTAGATAGCAGTTTTGTGCAGTGGGAAGCTTCTACTCTAGGAACCCTGGGTGTTCCTTGAGCCACACATGTTCTCTTTCTCTGTCCCTCAGATCCCTCATTTGTAAAATGAGGATTTAACACAATGGTCTCCGAGGTCCCTCTCTCTTATTCTATGACTGCATGGAGTGGCCAGGGATTGTAACAGGACTCATAGAAAATGAAGGTACCCCAGTAATGAAGAGAAAAACTATCATGTGGCAAAGAGGATAGGAAAAACCATTCCAGGGAAAGAGGAAGGTCTTTGGATTTTGTGAAAAGTGCAGATGTCAGGTTAAAAGCAGACAAAGGTAAGAGGCTGGTCAAGTTACTATTGGAAGCATTTACCAGTGTGATTCACAAATTAAAGTAGATGGCTAAGAAAGTGGACCAAAGCAGGCTGGCAAAACCCCTCTTTAGGAGTTTCCATTTTACTGTATTTGAGCAAAAAGCAATCTCTGTAAATAGTTTTTCTCAGAAGAACACCTTGAAATATTTGGGAAAGAAAGAATGGGCATAAAGCCCAGAGTTTGTTGAAAAGTGAATGATTAATTATTTTCTGTTTGGAAATAGAGCCATGTCAGCAGGCCTGTTTCCCTTCTCCCTCTATAAGATCTGTCTCCCCTTTCTGGAAGTGGAGACATGATCCTTCTTTTCACGTGAGCTTCATCCTCTTTAACCATTACTTCTCTTCTTAAGTAAGTTTCATGCCTATAGACCAAAACCATGTAAGAGTTATAAAGAAATGTGGAGATTAAACTCTTCCTTTCATGACAAAATTCTGCAATTAGTTTTTAGGACAGAATTAAACATGTGTAGTCTGATAAAGGGGGATAATACACCAGCATTGGAGTCCTTAGGAGGAGAACCCACCCTGTCTGTGCAGGGAAACTATTGGCTTGAAGAAGAGACATAGAAAAACATTTCAGAAAAAGGAGAATAACTTTCAAGTCCAAGCTGTCAGGACATTTTTAAATATATGAATATATTTTTAATTGGTAATTGTTTCACATTTATTGCAATCACTGGCAAAGATACAGTGTTTATTAATCATAGACTATAATTTCTTGTATTTTGAAACACAAATGTATAAACACTTAGATCCACCTCAATAAAATTATAAAACTTTTCCCACCAAAAATAAGTTTTTGTTTCCTCATAACCTCATTGTGCCAAGCTGAAAATAAAACAATTAGGATGAAAGCAACCATTCACCATTCACCTGACTCTGCATTGCCAACTGTGCAGGCAGGTTGTGGATTTCCCCAAGGTTCTTCAGTGAAATCCAGAGGCAGAGAAGGGATGTGGCTGTGTTCAGAGGCTGGAGGCTGCTCCCACCATCACTGCCAAACTAATCCCAGAGGCTGGTCTGTCTGTGTGAGCTGGGCTGGAACTGGTGTTTTGGGTCAGGGGATTGTTTGTGTGTGAATGTGACATTGGAGTGAAGTCCCTTGTCCCTGTTGTTAGGCGATTCATCAGACATGGGTTGTGTTGATCAAGTCGTCTTATCACCAAAGGCTGTGGGAGGTGGCTGCTGCCTCAGTCTCCTGGGACTGCTGAGGCACTCAGGGTGTTGGAATGGGCCTGGCAGCCATCTTTCCTAACAAATGACTGGTTGATAACTTTTTAAAAAAATAATATTTTATTGTTGAAAGTATTACACATGTCCCCTCCCCATCCCCCATTGCCTCCTTCCAGCCTTCCCCCACTCCCTGCCCTGGCCTTCACTACCCTATTGTCTGTATCCAAGGGCCATGCATATATGCATACAAGTTGCTGGGTTAATTATCTTCCACCTACCCACTCTACCCCACCTTCCCTCTGAGATTCCACACTCTGTTCCATGTCTCTGGATCCACTCTGTTCATCAGTTTATTTTGTTATTTAAATTCCACATATAAGTGAGATCATTTGTCTTTCTCTGACTGACTTATTTCACGTAGCATGGTATTCTCCAAGTCTCTCCATGCTGTTTCAAAGGGTAAGAGAGTCTCTTTTTTTTTACTGCTGCATAGTATTTCATGGTATAAATGTACCACAGCTTTTTTATCCACTATCTTCTGGTGGGCACTTGGGTTGTTTCCAGATCTTAGCTATTGTAAATTTTGCTGCTATGAACATAGGGGTGCATATATCCTTTCTGATTGGTGTTTCAGTTTTCTTACGATATATTCCTAGAAGTGGTATCATGGGTCTAATGGCAGTTCCATATTTAATTTTTTAAGTAACCTCCATACTGTTTTCCATAATAGCTGCACCAGTCTGCATTCCCACCAGCAGTGTACTAGGGTTACTTTTCTCCACATCCTCCCCAGCACTTGTCATTTGTTAATTTGTTGATGATAGCCATTCTGACAGGTGTGAGGTGATACCTCATTGCTGTTTTAATTTACATCTCTCTGATGATCAGTGACTTTGAGCATGTTTTCATGTGTCTTGGCCATCTGTATGTCTACTTTGGAGAAGTGTCTATTGCTCTATTTAGGTCCTTTGCCCTATTTTTATTGGATTGTTTGTCTTCCTTTTGTTAAGTTGTATGGGTTCCTTATATATTTTGGATATTAACCCTTTATCAGAAGTATCATTGCCAAATATATTCTCCCATACAGTGGGCTCTCTTTTCGTTTTGTTCATTGCTTCTTCTACTGTGCAGAAAAATTTTTTTTTTATGTAGTCCCATTTGTTTATTTTCTCCTTAGTTTCCTTTGCCCTAGGAGATGAGTCAGTAAACATATTGCTATGTGAGCTGTCTGAGATTTGCTGCCTATTGTTTCTTCTAGGAATTTTATGGTTTCATGACTTACATTTAAGTCATTTATTCATTTTTAGTTTATTCTTGTGTATGGTGTAAATTGGTGGTCTAGTTTCATTTTTTGTTTTTTGCATGTATCTGTCCAATGTTCCCAGCACCATTTATTGAAGAGACAATCTTGACTCCGTTGTATGTTCTTGCCTCCTTTGTCAAATATTAATAGATCTCAATAGCTTCCATCAATTTTTGGGGTCACTGTTCTGTTCCATTGCCTATTCTTGTGCCAGTACCAGGTTGTTTTGATTATGGTGGCTCTATAGTATAATTTGAAATATGGTATTCTGATTCCTCCAATATTGTTCTTTCTCAAGATTGCTACAGCTATGTGGGGTCGTTTTTGATTCCATATAAAATTTTGAAGCATTTGTTCTAAATCTGTGAAATACACCATTGGTATTTTAATAGGGATTGCATTGAATCTATAGATTGTGTTGAGTAGTATAATGTATGATATTTTAATTATGTTGATTCTACCAATCCATGAATGTGATATATTCTTCCACTTGTTTATATCTTCTTCTATCTCTATTTTCAATGTTCTAAAGTTTTCTGAGTACAGGTCTTTTGCCTCCTTGATTAAGTTTATTCCTAATTAAGTTAATTTTTTGTTGCAGTGGTAAATGGGATTATCTATTTAGTTTCTCTATCTGAGCATTCATTATTGGTGTATAAAAAAGCCATCAATTTTGGGATGTTGATTTTGTATCTTGCTACATTGTCAAATTCATTTATTAAACCTAGTAGTTTTTTGGTTAAGTCTTTAGGGTTTTCTATGTATAATCATGTCATCTTTGAATAATAAGAGTTTTATGTCCTTCATTCCAATATGGATGCCTTTTATTTTTTTCTTCTTATTTGATTGCTGTGACTAGGACTTCCAGTAGTCTGTTGAATAAGAGTGGTGAAAATGGACATCCCTGTCTGTTTCTGTTCTTAGGGTAAATGGTCTTAGTTTTTGCCCACTGGATATGATGTTTGCTCTTGGTTTGTCATATGTGTCCTTTGTCACATTGAGATATACTCCCTTTATTTCCCCTTTGCTTAGAGTTTTTATAAAAAATGGGTGTTGGATTTATAGAATGCTTTTTCTGCATCTATTGATATATCACATGACTTGTGTGTTTCAATTTATTTATGTGATGTATCATGTTTATTGATTTGTGAATATTGTGCCAGCCTTTCATCTCTGGAATAAATCCTACTTGGTCATGGTGGATGATTTTTTAATGTATTGTTGGATCCAATATGCTAATATTTTGTTGAGGATTTTAGCATCTATGCTTATTAGGGATATTGGCCTATAATTCTCTTTCTTTATAGTGTCTTTATCTGGTCTTGAAATTAGTATAATGCTGGCCTTGTAAAAAGAGGTTGGAAGTATTCCTTTCTCTTGGATTTTTTAAAATAATTTTAGGAGTGCAGGTGATAGTTCTTCTTTGTATGTTTGGTAAAACTCCCCTGTGAAGCTGGCCAGACCTAGGCTTTTGTTTGCTGGGTGTTTTTTGATTACTGCTTCTATTTCATCAGTTGTTATTGGCCTATTTAGATTTTCTGATTCTCCCTGATTTAGTGTTGGGAAGTTGTATTTTCTAAGAGTTCATCACATTATCCAGCTTGTTATTCATAGCATTTTCTTACAATCCTTTGTATTTCTGTGGTGTCAGTGGTTACTTTTCCACTTGCATTTCTAATTTTACTTATTTGGAGCCTCTCTCTTTAATTTTTGATGAGTCTGGTTAACAGTTCATCAATCTTGTTTGTCCTTTCAAATAATCAGTTTATGGTTTCATTAAGTTTTTGGTTTTTGTTTGTGTCTTTTATTTCTGCTCTAATATTTATTATTTCCTTCCTTCTACTTACTCTGGGCTTTTCTTGTTGTTCTGTTTTTAGTTCTTTAAGTTGTAGGGTTAAATGGTTTATTGTTATTTTTTCTTGTTTTTTGAGGAGGCTTGTAGTACTATGAACTCCCCACAAACACTTCTCCCTAAGAATTGTCAGTCCACTCCCTTTCTATGCCTCTGATTCTATTCTATTCACCAGTGTATTCTGTTTAACAGAATTTTTATTCACTTGCTTTTTAGATTCACTTATTGATAGATGTGTATTTTTTGTCACTTTGTTGTTAATAATTTTTATCCTTACCTTTTTCTTCCTCTTCTTAAAGAATACCCTTCAGGATTTCATATAATACTGGTTGGGTGGTGATGAACTCCTTTAGTTTTTTCTTGTCTGTGAAGCTCTTTATCTGACCTTCAATTCTGAAAGATAACTTTGCTGGAAAGAGTAGTCTTGGTTGTAGGTTCTTGCTATTCATCACTTTGAATATTTCTTGTCAGTCCCTTCTGGCCTACATAGTTTCTGTTGATAAATCAGCTGACAATCATATGGGTACTCCCTTGTAGGTTACTAACTGATTTTCTCTTGCTGCTTTTAAGACTCTCTCTTTGTCTTTTGCCCTTGACATTTTAATTATGATGTGTCTTGATGTGGTCCTCTTTAGATTCCTCTTGTTTGGGGTTCTCTCTGCTTCCTGTACTTGTAAGTCTATTTCTTTCACCAAGCAGGGGAAGTTTTCTGTCATTATTTCTTCAAATAGGTTTTCAATATCTTGCTTTCTCTCTTCTTCTGACACCCCTATAATTCTGATGTTGGTATGCTTGAAGTTGTCCCAGAGGCTCCTTACACTATCTTCATACTTTTGGATTCTTTTTTCTTTTTGTTCTTCCAGTTGGGTGTTTTTTCTTCTTCATATTTCAATTCTTTGACTTGATTCTTGGGATCCTCTAATCTGCTGTTGCATCTCTGTATATTATTCTTTATTTCAGTATATTATGCTTAATTTCTCATTGTTCCTTTTTCTTATCCTTGAGGGTCTCACTAAATTTCTCAGAGGTTTCTAGAAGATCCTTGAGTAATGTTATAACTGTAGTTTTGAACACTATATGTAGTATTTTGCTGTCATCCATTTCTTTCATTTATGATTTGTTACTTTGTCTCTGCATTTTGGCTGCTTCCCTGTCTTTGTTACTATGTACTGGATAGCTGCTAAGTCTCCTTGAGTTGATAGAGTGGCCTTGTGTGGTTGGTTTCCTATAGGGCCCAGTGTCTCAGCCTCCCCAGTTACATGAGGTGGATGCTCTTAGTGCACCACTTTGTGGGCTGTTTGCACAGTCTTGTTGTAGTTAACCCTTGATTCCTGTTGGTATCACTGGGAGGAATTGACCTCCAGGCCAATTGGTTGTGATGATCAGCTGTGTCTACACTGGAAATCTGTTGCACAGGAGACACCCTTATGGACCAGGACTTGCTTCAGTAGGGCTTTGGTGCTAACTGAGTCTGCCCCTTGAGTGTGTCTCTTATGGATGTGAAGAGTTGTAATCTGATATGGTTTCACTCTGACTACTGGATACACTGGCTCTTGGATCTCCAAGGAGGTACAAGGTCAGCCACTGTATGGGGTATGGGGCCACCCAGCAGGAACTACAGAGAAATACAAAGATTCCTCCTCTTTGTATGAGGTTTGGAAGTTCCCAGATGAGGCACAGCTGTGAAGCAAAGCCACTGCTGCTGCCAGGTAGTGGGCTTTCTTTTGGAATCTCTGGGGCTCTCTGACCCAGCTGCAGTTTTTTTAGGCAAAAGAACAGGATTTTCATATGCAAAAGCTGCTGCTAACAGCTTGGGTGTGGTTATAAATTGGAAGTGGCAGAGTCTCTGGAAACCACAAGGGTGGAGCAAATAGCAATGGCTGCCCTGAACCAGAGAAGTCCCTGGTTCTCTGTGTCCCTCACCCCCGTGCAGGAACAATGATTGCTGTGAGCACCTCTAAGTGTAAGCCCCCTCCCGTTCCTGTCCTGATGCCAAAGGAGTCCAGTTTCTTCCCATATGTGTCTGGGTCCCCAGAGTCTCGCCAGAACTGGAGTTAAGAACAAGCAGGAACTTGTATCTCCCTCCTGGTTTAAAAAGCTACGCATCCCACTGCAGCACTTTCTGTGCCTCTGCACCTCTTACTGGTTTCAATGAGCTTTCTTCACCTCTGTAGTTGTGGAACTTCCACTCAGCCAGCTTTTCCATGGTTCTGGGTGGTAGTTGTTCTGCTGCTTAGTTGTGGTTTTGATGTGGTTGTAAGAGGCAGCAAATATAGGTAATTACCTATGCCACCATCTTGGTTTCCAAGATAAATTTCTTATCTCCATTTCATTTATCTCTTCTTCTGGAGAATTCTCATGTTCTTTCATTTGGGGGTTGTTTCTTTGTCTCCTCCTCATTTTGTGTTTGTGATTACTGTATTTCCAGCGTATAAGATGACTGGGCATATAAGATGACCCCCAACTTTTGAGAAGATTTTCCTGGGTTAAAAAGTCTGGTCGGAGGCCATATGCAGCACAAAAAGGAGCCCACCAGAGACACTTGTGGTCTCCATCAGGCTCCATTGAAATGAATGGAGTGCAGCCATTTTTTAGTTCCCCCCACCATATGTGGCGACCACAGATTTTCCAGCCCGGCTTGGAAGTTTCAGCAGCTGCCCTATAAGATGACCCCCAACTTTTGAGAAGATTTTTCTGGATTAAAAATGTCATCTTATATGCCAGAAAATGCAGTATGTATTAGGTAGATCTGCTATACTTCTCAATCTCTAGTGCAGGACAGTGTCAAACTCTATTTCAGACTAATTAGATGAGGCAAAGATTCAAAGCCTCCAGAGGCCACTTCTGTCTACAGATAAAATTCTGTCTTGAATTGTCCGCAGGCAATTGTCCACAGGTGTGGCAAGAGTTTTTTTCAACCTGGTGGGGCAATTGCTTCTGCCTGAAGGCTGTGATTCTAATTGTCTTAATTGGCCTCATTATCTCCCCAGCAGAGAGGCAAGGTGTTTTCCAACAGGATGGGTCCACTGTCTTGCCCCCAGGCAAGGCTGCCTGTATAGAAAATGTCTTCACGAGAAAGATGTCCCCTGCAGCATGAAGGAATGACTCAGCACAGGAAAAAAGCCCCCAATCCTGGCTTCTGCTCACAGAGCTCTAGTTCACTCTGCCCTCCCTCTGCCAGAGCACAAGATGAGTGGCTCTGAATTTTGTGCCTTGGTCCTTTGAGAGGGTGCCTGAATTTCCAGCCATTTCTCCCTGGCAGACAGCAATCCCACTGATTTTCACAGCCAGATGTTATGTGGTACCATTATCAGTTCCAGTGTTCTCTACTGGAGAGCCAGCTTGGGGATTAGACCCCAGAGTTCTCACTGGTAACTGCCCACAGCTGAGATATCTCTCTGAAACTTCAGTTGCTTCCAAGCCAGCCCTTTGGTGACTCTGCTCCTCTTACCAGTCTCTATGCAGCCTCCACTTTTGGTGTTCCTTGATAATTTTTTAGAGCTCACTTATTCAGTGTCCCTTTAACCCTTTGTATGTCATAATCATCTATAGATGCTTTAAAAATCATTTTTCGTGAGAATTTCAACTGAAAAAATTCAAGCACACCTGAATTATGAGTTATATTTATTTTTATAATATTCATTACAAATTGATTTTTTAATTAAATTCAGAATATCGTGGCATATGGGGATGGTTTCCATTTTGGACATGTGGCAGTTAACTGGTTAAAAAGTGATATGTGATTAACTTAAAGTAGGTCCCACTCCCAAGTAGCTTGTCTGCCCACAAAGGACAGTGAGGATTTGGGCACTCTGCTAGGTGCCAGTAGAGGCCCCACTCTATGGACCTCATATCCTGTTACCTCTCTTTGCTCCTAAAAGACATTGAACTTTGGTCTTTGGCAGAACAAATGTTCTGATCAGAGTCATGCCTGTCCCTTCCTCTCCAGAGGCTTCAGTAACCCCGAGGCACCAAGTACTGAGGGAAAGCGTTTATGGCAGTTTGCTTGGTCCTCTTCTCATTACCTTCAAATTTTTTATTTTTAGCTCAGGATTTGGTTGGGGATGCAAGGAAGAAGGGAGAGGTCAGGGGGTGGGCAGGAGGAGGACTGAAGCTCAGATAGGACTGTGTCCCAACACAACTGAAAAGAAGGTGAAGTTTGTCTTTTTGGGTTATCCATGCTGCCCATGTCACCAGAAAGGGATAGGACTGGGCCAAGACAGGTTTGGATTTGTGGTTTTTTTACTTCATGTAGGAAAGAATTCAAGACAAAAGCCCAGCTGATTTTGCAACTATGTTTAATAAAGGTTGGGACAGTAAAACAAAGGAAGGACTTAGGCTAGAAGAAGCAAGATGGCAGTAACAGAAGTGACCCTAGACTGGGCTGCCTAGGCTCAGGAAAGGAAGTCACAGCAACAGGAGTGAGCCAGAGCTGGGCTGCTAGATGACTGAGAAGTCAAAGTCTGAGTGACAGAAGTGAGCCAAGTGGTGACTGCTTTTGTCTCACCGAAAAGTTAGGAAAAAGGAGGGCCCTCAGAGCTTGGGAGAAAGTATGATTACACACCTGGGAGGAAAGGATATGCCCAGGGGAGAGCATGTACTTGGTCCTTTGTCTTGAAGATTTTATGTGTTTTCTGTAGACGGGAATTTTAGCGGAGGTCTCAATCAGATTATTCATCAGCTTTTTAGGTGTGTACTTTAACATGCTTATGTATCAGATGAGCGTATAGCAGGGTTTAGGATCATTCTCTAATCAACTTTACCTCTATCTTGGATTTGTCTGGCCATAATTGCTTTTTAAAAAAATCTATTTTATTGATTTTTTTTTTTACAGAGAGGAAGGGAGAAGGATGGAGAGTCAGAAACATCAATGAGAGAGAAACATCAATCAGCTGCCTCTTGCACACCTGCCACCACTGGGTATGTGCCTGCAACCAAGGTACATGCCTTTGACCGGAATCGAATCCAGGACTCTTGAGTCCGCAGGCCAATGCTCTATCCACCGAGCCAAACTGGTCAGGGCCATAATTACTTTGTTGTTGTTGTTTTTTATTCCCCTGACTTCATTGGTTCTTGGGTTTAGTTGGCACTAATGGCACTGCAGGATCTCTGTTATTTATCTACCTGACTAGGGTGATTTAAGCTACTCAGCTCTGGTTCAGGAGTAGAAGTGTAAACCACCAGCTCCTGAGTGTCCTTGGTTAGGGAAGATAGAGTCTTATGTTTTACTAGCTGGCTGTCGCGATTGCTTGGCCTTTTGTTTAAATATTTTGTCTCCATTTCCCTTATTTTATTGGCAGAGAATTTTCCTAGTTTTTTATTAACCTGCCTCATCCACTCTTCTTCCTCCTTACATCCTCAGGCCCTTCCAGTTACCAAAACTGTTCCTAAGATAGGCTCTAGAGCACCTGGCCAACCATGTGTAACCCACTGGCAGCTGTTTATAGAGTTAATCTCTCCTACAAAGTGAAGGTTTTTAGGATTTATTAGTAAGTAGAAGCAGAGCTTTTCTTGGAAGCCTTTCTACTCTATCTGCCTTGTCTGGTAACCGCTACCAAACCCAGTTGTGCTGGTGAGCCCTGAGAGAAGCCAGGAGAGTTTGCGTGGTTGATGTCTCCAAAGTGATATTGGAGAATGCATTTTTAGACCAGGAAGGATAATAAAAAGAACTTTGGGCCTAGGTGTCAGCCACTGTTTTAGAAATTAAAACTGTAGAGATGAAAAAGGCAATTATTTTTCTTTCAGGGTTTTCTATCTAATGGAGAGCCAATGAGATCAATTAACCATTAAAGGAGTGATGGTTATCAATGGAGATGATCAGTTTTGCAGCTGTGCTAACATGGAACAGAATATTGGGAGCTCCTGCTTAGTCTCTTTTGAATAGTTGAGAATGAAAGTAAGGAGAAGCCCAGGAAATATGGCAATAATGTTTCTGAGGGTTAGTAGCTGGGAGGTTGAGGTTAAGGGCAGTGGGCACTAACAGCTGTCACATGATCTTTTCTACAAGTGCTTTCCTGGTTCTGTGAAATTTATGAATAACCTACTTATTGGCATGGCATCCTTTCATGTAACCAAATTATGTGGGTAAATAGACAGGGCAGGGGAACAGCATTCTGCTGGGAGACCACATGTACTCTGTGGGTTCTTCCAAGGCAGTTCTTGGAGTTGGCCCATAGATCAGAAACAATGTCTTCTGGATCCAGATCATATATGTGAACAATGAAACCTTGGCCCTGTCGTGGGCAAGAGTAAGAACCACAGACATCAGAAAAAGGGCAGCTTTGGGACAAAGGGTCATGCTTATCACTAGTAAATATTGCCTCCTGCAACAAATCTTTAATCTACTCCAAAGGGTAAATATTTGAGCCAGTCATGCCCAGAGAAAAGGTGAATGACTTCCCTTGTTGTGCACAAGCAGTGTCCTTAGTTTTCATGTCTCTGCCAGGATTAGGGATCTTTGGAACTAGTTTCCCCACCCAGTTCATTTCATTGCTATATAATCAACACAAGAGGGGTCCAGTTCACACATCTGGAACCATCTCCATAAACAAGAGCTGGAAGCCATCTTCAGTTGGAAGGACTCTTCCAGATTTTTGTAAGATTCTTTCCCCTGAGTAACCTATTGCTGTATTTGTTTATATATACATACTATTTCTGGCCACCTAGCCACGTCAATGAAACATCTTTTTCTCCTTTTAAAGCTTCTGGGTCCAAGGTTATGAATTAAGAAAAAAAAATCAAATTCTAAAATTTAAAATGAAAGCAGATTTCTCTTGGGATTGTCTATATGTGTGTGGATGAAGGAAGATTACTGACACTGGAAGCAAGTGGAGGTTTAGGAGGAATTCCTGAATTGTGATAAAATCTCCAAAGTCCTGGGGAAGCCATTTGCTGAAGGGCATCTGGATGCCCCCAGAGAACAGGCATTAAATGTGACACATCGAGGAAAGAAACCAAAAGTATGCTTTTAGCTCTGTTTTCTTCTAATCTTCCCTACTAATTCTTTCCTTTAAAAAGCTTTGATTGCTCTTTACAGCCAAGGGGTACACATCCAAGATCAAAAGAAGGTACATTGGCAGGTTGAAGGGAAGAAAGAAGGAAAAGAGATAAAGGGAGGAGCATGCTTTGAGTGTTATGCTTTCACTTTGAGGGATATTGCCCTAGAATATGCAAAATTGTGAAGCCAAATGAATGGAAATTATAATCATAGTTACTCATTATAGACTGTAAAGTTGACTTCCTGGTGTGTAAAGTTGGATGAACCTCTTGAATACAAAACATTGCCTGTGGAGAGAGGAAGAGAACATTAATTCTTGTGAGATTAAAGAATTGTTTTGAGACAGATGATAAAGTTAGTCTGAAGAACAGTGAAGATAAATTTCACTAACTAAAAGTTGACAGTTATGTGCTTGAATATGGAAGGTTATGTGTGAGTGAGTTTGACCACCAGAGATGAGGCTCTAAACCCTTGGCCTAGGCAGATTCATTTGAGTACCAAAAATAATGTCTTATACTTGTTTTCTTCCAAATTCATTTTACCTCTTTTGGGGAAATTTAGGATTGAATATATGAGTGAGCAAGTTACGAGTGGGAGGAAGGTATTAGATACTGGTGGCCATGATACTGGTGGCAAATACCGACTGGGATTTGCTTTCTGGATGTCTTAGGAAGTCAAGACGACAATAAGCCTGAGCAAATTGAGCTGAGTTCTTAGAGAATTAATGTGTAAGTTCTGAAAATTACAAACAAAGACTTTCCTTTACCTCTCCAGACTGGGATGGGAGGCCTTCAACCTCCAACCAGCAAGTGGCTTTGTAGGATAGGAAACCCCTGTGTGGCATCAATCCAGGGTCTTAATTGAAGGTGGTCTGTGGGCTTGGTTTACATGCTGAGCCTTAGGAAATGATACATTTCAGCGAGATTGGATCTCAGGTTTTCTTATCATCTACTAGAGGCCCAGTGCATGAAATTTGTACAGGAAGGGGGTCCCTCAGCCTGGCGGTCACCATCTCCAATCCAAGGCCCCTTGAGGGGTGTCTGACTGTTGGTTTAGGCAGTCAGACATCCCTCTTGCAGTCTGGAACCACTGGCTTCTAACTGCTTACCTGCCTGCCTAATCAACCTTAACCACCTCTGCCTGCTGGCCTGATGCCCCTAACTACTCCCCTGCCACCCTGATCACCCCATAACTGCTCCCCCCTGACACCCCTAACTGCCCTCCTTTGCTTACCTGATCTCCCCCTAACTGCCCTCCCCTGCTGGCCTGATCATCCCCTCACTGCTCCCCCTACTGGACTGATTGCCTAACCACTTCTGCTTTGGCCCATTACCATGGCTTTGTCCAGAAGGATGTCTGGAAGATTTATGGTCTAATTAGCATATCACCTTTTTATTAGCATAGATTTCTTTCACAAGATGTCTTATGTTACCTACCAACTAAACTTACACAACCTGTCTATAATTCCACTAGATTTTTGCTAGTAAAACTAGAAAAGATTCTCTTATGCTTAATGAGAACCATGGAATTTCAGACTTTAGAGTTAGTAAATAGCTCTTTCTATAGATGAACAAACTTAAGCCTTGAAAGGAAAATTAAGTCAATCACTAAAAAAAAAAACACATTTTTTTTATAATTAAAAATATTGTGGGTCTTTTGTGAGGCAGGCACTGTGATTCAAGGTAAATAATATGGGCTCTGCCCTCCTGTACCTTATACACCTTATACACCAGTAGGAAACACTGACAAGAAGACAGGTAATTGCTTGCGTGGAATACATGGACAAAGGCTTGGAAATTACACCCAAGAAAATTGGCAATAGGTGTATCCTTATGGGCAGATCCTAAGTTTTGTGACTTTTGCTTTGACACTTGTATCTAATGGGGTGTACTTCGTCTTTATTATTTAAGCACAGAGTGTTTAGATAGAAACTCTAGACAGACCCAGCAGCTCAGACCCCCTTCTTTGAAGAACAATATCCCCACAACCTGTACAGCACTGGTGCCTCCTCCAAGGACCCCTGGTCTCCACTGCAGCATAGAAGACATTGGCAACATTTCTATCCACCACTGCCACCTAATGACTCTTTTGGCTACTACAACTCTGGTTCTACTTCCTGATTTTGAACTCTGGGATTCTGTCCCCAGACACAGAGGTGTTGACTTGGTGACCCTAAGGTCCTGTTCCATCTTGGGAGCCTGAGATTCTATAATTGGATTCGATGTTAGAAGGCAATATTTGTCTATCAGAGAGCAAGAGACCTAAATGAATCCAAATCAATAAACCTTTGATGAGGTCTTCCAGAAAAGTAGAAAAAGAAAACACAACCAGAAGACTAAAGAGCACAATATAAATGTAAGAGTTTGGCAAATGGGGAGCATGGCAGACAAGCAGCTATGTTGAAGCAGTGGCCATGTATGAATACTTGTTATTCTTTTAGGTTTGGATTTTCCCTCTTTAGTCATGTACCACTTTTTTGCTCAAATCCCAAGAACACACTTTCACTTGATTTTATTATAAATTATAATTAACTAGGGGCCCGGTGCACAAAAATTTGTGCACTCGGGAGGTCCCTCAGCCCAGCCTGTGCCCTCTCACAGTCTGAGACCCCTCTGGGGATGTCCACCTGCTGGCATGCCTGGTCAGCCTGGGTGAGGGGCTGATGGCTGTTTGCAGGCTGGCCAAGCCCCCCAGTGTGGACCCTCAACCCATTGGGGTGTGGGCAGCCTGGGTGACGGGCTGAGAGCTGTTTTCTGGCTTTCGGGTTGCCCACAGCTCCCATTGGCCCAACGTCCCAGCAAGGCTGGCTGGAAGCAGGTTTCTGGGGTTTATTTATCTTCTATAATTGATACACTGTTCCTTTAAGCCAAAGCCTAGACAGGTAACGAAGCCTTCTGTTGGCTTCAGCTCTGTGGCTTCTATAATTGAGACAATGTTGCAAATATGTTGTTGCCTGGAGCCGGCAGAAACCCAGAGGCCGGCAAACTGTTTTACTCCTGCTGCAACGGAAGCTGCCTGTTTACTCAGCTCCGTGACTGCCGGCCTCCATCTTGTCTGGGTTAATTTGCATACAGTTGCTCTGATTGGCTGCTGGGCGTGGCTTAGGCGTCCCAAAGAAATGGTCAATTCCAATATTATTCTTTTATTAGATTAGATGTTCTTAATGGAAATGTTTTCAGCTGCTATTCATTTCAGTATTGTGGAATGACCAAAAATTTTCTTAGGTAATAATTTGGTATTCTTCAACAAGGTGCCAAATTTGTATATCATTATTATAAAATAGACAATATGTATCAATGCCAAATGAAGATGAGAATTTTGCTCACTTTCTCACATGCCTTCCCAGGAAACCATTAGAACCCTGGATTTACTGGTCTTTTTAGATTTACAATAATACTCCAAGGACTGTTAAGTAATACTACAGGCTTAATGCTAGAACCTGTGCCATCTTTAAGGATGTAAAATATTTGACATAACAATCTTTATTGATACATATAAGAAAAGTTAAAAATAAAAATTACTGTTTAACTTAATGTCTATGAAAATGTATCATTTGTTTTATTTTAATTTAGGATTTATATGAATTACATCACACTTGAGAATAACTTGAAGGTCAAATGTTTCTCCCATTGTAAGAATTTCTTATTATGTGTGATGGTTGCTAAGAAATCATAGCCAATCATAAAGTAAATGAGTTGCTCATTCACAAACAATTTGAAAAACAAAATAATAAAAAATGTTTTCAAATTCATAGTGAAAAGCCTTTTTTATTATTGGATGTGGGAACACTGACATATATTTAATATAATGTGAGAGAAGATATGACAGTTTTTAAAGGCTATGAATGTTCTTTAAATTTTTCTCAAAAAACTAAAAATATTGTCAGAAACTTCCAAATATTTTTCTGGAAACACCAAATATTTTTCAATTTTTAAATCTTCACATTTCTTAGCACATAAAGTTTTTAATGTTAATATGAAATTTATTTTCTATTTTGTTAATCTACTAGTGGCTCTCTGCATGAATCTGTGCGTGAGTAGCTCACTGCTGCTTGCCTCAGCTGGCCACCACACCCACCGCTGCTGATAGCTCTGGGCAGCAAGTAGCTTGCTGCTCCACCCTCCTGTAGCTCTCAGCCACTTTTAGCTCACTACCCCTCCCTCTTGCTGTTTGGTCATTATGTGATGGTGTCCTGACCAATTTGCATATTGCCCTATTATAAGTGTAGATACTTGTTTAATTCTCTTTTAATAGCTATCATTGAGATAAAATTATACTCTAGAAAGAAGCATTCTGTTTACTTGATCGTATGTTTGAGTGTGAGTGACACTGCCCCTGGGAGTGTAAGTTCCACAGTTTAGACAGAAAACTCTTGAGAGATGATGGCAGCAATCCTCTTCTCTTTCTTATTCTTCTTTTGAGGAAGATGTTACAAAATCATTACAGCAAACTGTAAGGACTTTGGCTTGAGAAAGTTCTGAAGAGGTTTTCTTTGTTATTGTTTTATCACATAGTGACATCATTTGCCTATTGTGTAACAGTGTATGTACACTTATTAGGGAAACTAGAAAATATTCTCTGAGAAAAATCCACCTTGATCCTCAAAATAAGCTTGAATTCCTCTTCCTCCAGTCTTCTATAAACGTTGACCCAGACCCACTTCCAATCATTGCATCAATTCTTCCA
The DNA here is from genome assembly GCA_004026665.1 of Murina feae. Classification (NCBI taxonomy): domain Eukaryota; kingdom Metazoa; phylum Chordata; class Mammalia; order Chiroptera; family Vespertilionidae; genus Murina; species Murina feae. The sequence goes on along the minus strand of PVJC01012590.1, from coordinate 3,405 downwards.
TGTTCCTCTCTTTTTTTTCTACCTAGTATATAATAATTCCACCTTTAGCCACAAACCAACTAATTCTTAGGTAATTGGGTCTGTCTCCCTTCACCTTAGGGCAAAACTGCTCTCAACTGCTCTCCTTATACCCACCTGATTTATTGACTTGAATACTTAGAATCTTGTCTCTAACAAACCTCTGATTGACCTTTCCCTGGGCTCAGAAGACCCTCTTTGCCCTGGCCAGTGTAGCTCAGTTGGTTGAGTGTCATCTCATGTTCCAAAAGGTTGCCAGTTTGATACCTGGTCAGGGAATATTACCCAGGTTGTGGGTTTATTTGGTTTTGGTGCAACCATTAAATGTTTCAGTCTGTTTCTCTCTCTCTCTCTCTCTCTCTCTCTCTCTCTCTCTCTCTCTCTCTCTCCTAAAATCAATAAAACATATTTTTTAAAAGTCCATCTTCTTCATTGGCTTCCTATCTTACTGTCTCATCTCAGTGAACTGGAGCCCCTATTCCTTCCCCATGGATGCTACATCTCCTTTTAGCGAGGACTTGGGTATATCTTAATGATCTCTGTGTGCCAGGACCTAGCACAGTGACTTGTACCCAGAGGAGCTTATGTAATGTTTGTTATGCAATTAATTAATAAATGGATTAAAGAGTAGGGATGGATATTGCAAGGCTATGACTGATAGAAGGGTAAGTACTCAGAGTCTTAAAGGATATGAAAGAATGGTTGGGGCAGGAAGTTGTGTTCAGGAAACTTAGATTGATTTTCCAAACGAATGGATTGACAACAAATGTGAGATTAACGAGGAAGAGAAAAGATATACTCTAGGTGACTGAGGATACTGGACTCATGGTGCCCTGTCTCTAGCCCAGCAGGTCCCTATCTGTTTAGTCTCATTTGCCCTTTTGGCCTAATTTGCCCTACCATATCTTTTGCCCTGGGCAGGAGCCTTGTTAGAGGAGATGATGATGGGTCTGGGTCCCCCGTTGTTGGTCTTCATGCTGGGCACTGTCTGACCCCACCAACCCTGGCTCAGGATGACTACAAGTACAGACCCTTCCTGGCACAACATTATGATGCCAAGCCATATGGCCGGAATGATGCATAGTGTGAGACCATGATGAGGAGACGAGAGTTGACTTCACCCTGCAAACACACCAACACCTTTATTCATGGCACCAGTAACAACATCAAGGCTGTCTGTGGAGATGAGAATGGAATGCCTTATGGATCAAATTTCAGAAGAAGCAAGTCTCCTTTCCAGGCACTACTTGCAAGCTCAGAGGAAGGTCCCCCCGGCTGCCCAGCCAGTACAGAGCCACAGCAGTGTCCGTAGACATAGTTATTGCCTATGAACATGGCTTGCCTGTCCACTCTGATGAGTCCTTTTACCGTCCATAGCCAGCTGGTCACTAGCCCAGAGTTGGCTCTGCTCTTTATTCCTGACATTTCCCCTACACACTCTAGAACAGGGGTGGCCACATTCATTGTGTTTAATTAAGAATTAAAGATGGAGCCAAACGGAAAATTATCCAGGCTTTATTAGGAGCAAACGGACGGGCCCACAGCTCCCCGGGAAGGGAAGGAGAGCAGTGAGGCTGCACTTGAACCGAACTGGGCCGCTGTTTTTAAGGCCTGCGGGTAAGGGAGGAGAGGGGTTGGGTAGGAGGAAGTGGTATTTAGAATGTATGGAGCTTCCACCCCCCAGGGTGTTGCGGACGCTGGGAGCTATGGATGCCAGGATATTGCCGTTAATGGTCGGGGTGGTCAGGCCACACCTGGCTGGGGTTGGCGGGGGAGGATGGTTTATGGATTTTTCTGGTGGGTGAATGCTTGGACACCTTGGACACATTGCCAGGGATCCAGAAAATGAGCTGCCTGGATCTTCTGTTTTCTGTTTTACAATCTGTTACTAAATAAAAATGTCTCTGAAGTCAGTAAGAATCAAAGTCTTCTCATCAATTCTTGGCCTATTGATTTTTCCCCTTTTTCTCTACTCAGCTGCTCCCAGAGAGGATGGCATGGAATACAAATGCCTTTTTCCCTATCAGTTACTTCCTTCTCAGTCAAGAGGGAGGAAAACTTTTCCTTTTTGTGAGTGTTAGGATGTTCAATTCATCTTACAGCAGAGCTGGGAAATTCCAGGGCACATGGCAGCTAAGCAGAATTTTCAGAAGGAGCAAGTTATTTTTGCTGTCAAATAAGTCAATATTACTTTTACTAGTACAAATGTTAAATTTTGAGGAGTAGTGTTTAGAACTAAGTACCAACAGATTAATTAAACTTTATCTACCTCTCTTTTAAATTTTTGCATTTTTAAAGATACATTTCAAATAAAACACAAGGCATATTCATTAATAAATTTAAATCTATCCTCTAAATTCTCTATAAGAGGCAAACCGGATTAATATTTCAGTATCCTGTATTCCAAAATACCTAGATATTTAAATTTTTTTTTGCTATTTAACCCAGCAAACTCCAAAATTTTAAGTTACCAAACACTTTGGAAAACTATATTTAGGCATAAATTACTGAAAAAAGCTTTATCATAAACCCTTTATTTTAGTTACATCTATTTATTATGTTTTAACAATGTTGTGATTTTAAAGCCAATTACTTTTACCCAAGTCATTTTCTTGGCAGATTTTGTAACAGGGATAACTCATTGGCCTTCAGTGGCTTTATTGTGAAAGTATTTTTTAATTTTATTTTCCTTTAGATAAACAGATTATATAAACAGAAGTTCCCCCTCCTCTGCCTGCTTTCACTGATATTTCTGCACCTTACTGGAGGGTTTTTCTACAGAGCTGTTCCTCCCAGTGTTATGGGCAAAAATAGAACATGGAGACTAGTTATGGTTATGGGAAATATTAATCTGTTAGCCATGATTGCTAACCAGGACAGGCCACCCGGCTGGGAGTCATATGTCCCCTCCCTCCTTGGAATGCAATACATTCTTATTCAAGAGCTGCCCATTATCATGGAAACATTAACCTTGTTGCCCAAACAATGGAGTCCCAACCCAGACTGCATTGCTTACTTCCCCATGCCCAGAATCCCTGCTTCCCCATGTAATCTTTGGCCCTATATTCATAAACCACGGAACAGCAAACTAAAGTCCCCAAAAGATAGAAAGACAAAATTACATAGGCACACAGACGAAAATCTCACTAGCTAAGAGTGTCTGGTGACTGACGCCCTGAGAGGGAGAGCAGGAAGAGTACACTCTGACAATCTTTGTCCCATGTTCAGTCTCCACACACAGAACTGGGCTTCCCCAAGCAGGACATGCCCCATCTTTAAACAATTAAACCAAACAACAAAGAAACACAAAACATCCACAGAAACACTCTTTTTTTTTTTTTTCCTCTGTTGATTGTGTGTCTCTTTATTTTTTTTTTTTTTTTTTTT
>PVJC01012589.1:0-40142 GCA_004026665.1 Murina feae | reverse complement strand
ATCAGGCTGTTTTGACTTGATTTCCGCCTCTTTTCGATGTCAAGAGTGTGACTAAAGCCACTTCAGCTTTCATGGCTGCACCCCTCTACTCGCCGCTGGACCCTTAGTAATAGGGGTCACATCCTCCCACACTCCGCATTCCTCGCTGCCTGCTGTTTCAAGGCTCTTGAGTCTGCCCAGTGGGCGTGGCTCAGTGGTTGAGTGTCGACCTATGAACCTGGAGGTCACAGTTCGATTCCCATGTCAGGCCACTTGCCCAGGCTGTGGGCTCGATTCCTAGTGGGGAGCGTGCAGGAGGCAACCTCCCAATGATTCTCTCTCATCATTGATGTTTCTATCTCTCTCACCCTCTCCCTTCCTCTCTGAATTCAATTTAAACATGTGTGTGTGTGTGTGTGTGTGTGTGTGTATATATATACACACATATACATACGGCTCTTGAGTCTTTGCTCACCTAGTTTTTCTGCTTCCTTCCTTCCTTCTTTCTTCTTCTTTTTGAGAATAAGCACATCTTTATTTCTCTTGCTTTTTAAGGCATCTGGATATTAACATTTTTTTTGCGGGAAATGAGTAAACTCGTCATATCGCTTTTTATACCAAAGCACGAGAGACGAGTTTTTTCCAAAAACGATGAGTAGAGACAGATTCCGTCAAATATGGAGGGCCTGGCATTTCAACAACAACGAAAATGTGCAAGACAACTCAGATAGACTTTGCAAAGTTAGACCATTATTGGATTTCTTTCTTCCAGTTACGACGCGATTTGGCGGGAAAATGCCCGATTACAAAGTGTTAAGAAGTACATTTTTGAATGTTCCCCCATGAGCTGAGCTCCTCTCAATGGGAGGGTCTGTGTTCCTGAAGTGAAACACCAGCTGTGCTTGAGCTCTGCCCTCACATCCCTCCGTCTCTGGCCCGACGGCTGTGGAAAGCCTTTGACACCATGGCCTGAGGTGAGCATGTCCGTCTGACTGCCCACAGCGCCGTCTGGCTGTGTAAAAACCGGTCCAGCGGGTGGTGAACGGGACCTGCTGTCTCGCGACAGCCGGACCTGGTGCACCCCGGTCTGCTAAAGGCCCTTTTCACTGTGCACCCCCCATTAGGCCCTCACGGGGGCTTTGAGGTTGCCCGTCTGAATGAACCCACGTGAAACCTGAGCCGAGCGGCCCCCCTGAGAGGTCAGGAGAATCTGGAAACATCCATCGTACTAGTTCCTTGACAGTGTGTGACTGTTTCCCGTTAAACCTCACTTTAATGTCGTGCCTGCAAGGAATGCTGATACGGCCTGGGTACTAACAGGCTCCCTCGCTCAAACCCCGATGATGAAGAACCATCCCTGCCAGCGACGGGAAAATCTCGTTGATAAAAAGGGTTATTGCTGTAGATCCTTGTATTCTTCACACCGTTCATGTATCATGTACGCCAACCAGCACTGTTGAAAAATTAAAGCCAATGTGATTACGCACACACACACACAAAGTTTAGGGGAAAGAAATCTCTTAAGAATTGGATAACAGGGGTTAAAATGTACAGAGGTCCAGCTATATGATAAATCAATCATGAGGCTGTAATGTCCACCACAGTTCAGAATGCCGTGTTGTACATTTCAAAGTTGCCAAGAGTAGATTTGAAACGTTCTCATCACACACAAAAACTTTGTGCCCATGTGGTGATGGGTGTTAGTTAACTAGACGTATTGTGGTCCTCATTTCACAGTCTCTGCAAATACCAAATCATCATGTTACACGCTTGAACCTAATGTAGTGCTACTTGTTATCTCTATAACAAAAGATTAAAAAGCGATTGCCTGAGAGATGATTCTTTAAATGTTTTCCTCCCTCCCCTTGGCATTGCCTTCTTGAGTCGCATTAAGCAGTTTGACGAAGTGCCTTTGGGTCCCCTCCCCCCCCATTTAAACACACGATGTGACTTATTCTTTTTGAGCCGAAATGGAACCTTTTAAAAATCAGAGGACGCGATGTAACGAAAGCAACCAGTCCGTCCCGGTCCCTCAGGATCACAAAAGAGGCTGAAGAATCACGCGCCACAGTTTCAAGAGCCTGAAACAGGAACCTTCCATTAAAGCAGCCATTCCACTCCCAGCAGAAGCCAGCCTCCCCGCCGACCTGCCCCCCGGGCTTCTGGGAGAAAAGCACACACAGCAAAGTGAGGCTCAGGTGCAGGAGTCAATGCCCCCCCCCTGCCCCCCGTGGCCTGATCGCCGGGGCACGGCGGGGTGAGGGCAGCACGGGTGATGGATTGCTGAGCGCATTAGGGGCTGGAGACAGGCAGACCCCTGCGCAGGCCCAGAAGCAGTGAAAACTGCCTATTGCAACCTGCTCGCCTCTCCCCATCTTTTAGTTTTGTTAAGCCTTCCCTCCCCCCGCCACCTCCCCTCCCCCCGTCACAATTTCTGTCCTCAGAGTCTTCCTGCTGTCCAGGGAGCTAAGCCTTGTCCCAGATCCAGGATTCAGACCAGGGAGAGCAGCACTGAGAGGGAGTGTGGCCTGGCTGACAGGGACCCCTCCCTCGGGCAGAGGTACATGTAGCTGCTCTCACCAGGTGCAGCCAGGAAGCAGTCAGCCTAGGACGGCTTTCCCGGTCCAAGTGAGGAACTCATGGGGCGAACCAGGCCTTCTTGGCTTCACCCCCCACTGCAGCTCTGAAGCGTCGCCCCCCCCCCCCCAGCTGCACGCCCCTCAGCACACAGCCCTACGGGGGTGGGGGGAGGGGGATAGGGGCCTCTGCAAGCCGACAGTTGTCCCCAGGGCTCTGTCTTATTCACTTTTGTATCTGGAGGGTCCAGCAGAAAGCCTGGCCCACTGCGAGGAGGAATCAGGCCCCTCATAGGAGACTGGGGGGCTTATACTGGAAGGGGTGCCTCTGCTGCGTGGGTGCAACTATATTCATCCATCCATTCCGCTGCTTCCACCCAGTTCTACACAGGATGTTACTGTGAAATAAAGCAGACAGGCTCCTCCTCACAGAGAAGCGATTGGGGGAGGGGGTGATGCAGTCCACGGGGGGCTGCAGGAGCAGAGTAGGGGAACCCCTAACTTCGTCTTGGGGTGTCAGGGATAAATCCCTGAAAAATGTGGTCTCTCTAAAACCTAAAGGATGGTGTGGGAGGCAGGAAGGTCACGGGCAGGGGGTAGGGAGGGTCCTGATGACACAGCTCAGTATTAGGCATGGCCTGTGGGCAACAAATCAGTTACTTCGTCAGTCAGAGCCTCAGTTTCTGCAACAGCAAAATGGGGAGAAAGATCCTGGCTTCACTGGGTGGCTGTGGGGCTTAACGAGATCATGTCTATTAGACATCCGACAGACTCTGTCGCCTTGATGCTCAGTCGGGTGTCTGATGCATCAACGTGTGATCCCTGGCGGAAGGGGACCCCTCAACGACTCACCAGCTCAGTTCACTCTATATTAAAGCAGGGGTCCCATATGTTGTGTGTGCGCACGTGAAATTCCAACATAATACACAACGTATTTACTCCTCGCGAATGGAGTAAAACCCAAAATAGTTCGCATCGTTGGTGCTCAGCCGCTGATGACTGCTGACCTTAAAGTCGAGTTTTTGCAAGCGCCAAACCATTTGCCTTGAATACTGTGGCTTAGCAAACGTAATACTAGACGAAGAGATGGAGAGTTCCCCGAATACCAGCTACTGGTGCAGGGATGTGCCAGAGGTGCCCTCCCCAAGGACTCTGGGAGGGCAGCTGGGCTCACACTTTCCATCTCCCCTCCCCCTCCTGGCAGATCTGAGAGGACAGGCTTTGTGTTGAGGTTCCTGACTGGGGCCTTGGGGAAGGAGCAATTGGACTGGTTCTGGCCCCGGGCAGGGTCGGCTTCTGACCTAAATCACATCGAAGTGGAGAAGCCCAACACATCCCTGTCAATTAGTGGAAGGCAGGACACTCCCGCTGTGGTAGCTGTGTGTGTGCAAACGAGAAGGCTTTTGGATTGGACCATAGAGCCATCATTTTTGCCAAAGAATCACCGTGCAGGCTGACTGTGCCCCTCCCTGTCGGTCCCCAGAAGGGCACAGGCCAACCCTGCAGACCTAGCACCAAGCCCAGGACACAGCTGGCACCCGGGAAGGGTAGTGAACGTGGCACATTTATTAGGACACGTGTGGCCCAGCTCCTGTGGCATCTGTGGTGCTTGCTCGTTCCTTTTCATCCGGAGCCCAGTCCTGAATGCGAAGGGATGTTCTCCCGGAATCACTGGGAATCACTAGCTCTGCCTGTCAGGGAAGGTGCTGCCCTTCTCGCGTCCCCCTCTGGCAGCTCCGGCCTTCAGAAGCCCCCCCTGAACATCAGGAAGTCCCCCATACACATCCCCAGTGCACGCAGTGGTGAGGGTGAGGAACAGCTCCAGGCTCCCTGAGAAGTGGCGGCTTAGCCCCAGCCTGTCCTCCCTTTAAGGAAGCATGGGTCCAGGTCCGAGAACTGGGAAGGCCGCAGGGGCAGGGCCGCTCAGCTGCCCCATCTGCCAGGCCAGGGCACCCACAGGCGGGCATGGCGCAGCTCAGTCCCACTGGGGCTCTGCGTCCCTCCGGCACTGACCTCTGGGGTTGCCACGAGACGGGATGGACACTTCCCTCGGCGCCTCTGGGCAGGACACGGGTCAGTCCCAGGCTCCCTTCAAACTCCAGTCCCTTCCCGGCTGTAGATGAAGTGACTGACCCTGAAGCCCGTGGGGCGGCCTGGCGAGGGGCCAGGGGGCTGGGGGCCATCAGCAGCCACCGCCGTGGATCGCCCGAAAGAAAGGTCGCCCACCGAGCCCCCGGGGAAGGCGCCCAGGCCGCCAGCCAGGGCGCCCATGGCCGAGGCGAAGCTGGAGAAGCAGGCGGCCGCCTCGGGAGCAGACGGGGACGGAGATACGGGGGCCTGCGGGTCCGGGGACCCCGCGCCAAGGGCGTCCAGCACCGGCGTCCCTGCGGCTCCAGGACCCCGGGCTCCGGGTGGCGCCGCACCCGCTTCCCCGCGCCTCCTACGCTTCCGTCGGAAGTTCCCGTTGTCGAACATCTTCTCGCAGTTGGGGTCCAGGGTCCAGTAGTGGCCTTTGCCTGTGGAGGGAGGGGCGGCCCAGCTCAGAGAACCTGGGGTCGGGAGCGCGGTGGGAGCGTGATCGATGGAGGCGCTTTGGGAAGATTCCCTGCCCCTTCTCCCCCCAGCTCCCCAGCCTCGGGGAGCACTCAGTGCAGTAGGACGCGCCACCACACCCCCCCAAGCCGCGGGGCAGAGGGTGAGCGCACGGGGCGCAGCGCCCCCGGACCCGCCCTGGAGCGGGCTGACTGCGGCCGTCGGCAGGTCCCAGCCAGCAGGTCCCCAAGCGGCGCCTCCTCTGCCTACAAGCCCTGGGGTCGGCATCGTCTCCCCGTTTACAGAAGGGACCCCGAGGCCCAGGGAAGGGACTGGAAGGGGTCCCTGCTGGCGAGAGCGCGCAGGGTTTCCAGACGCTCGAAGGACCCGACTTGGGTCAGGGCCTGCGCTTCTGCCCGCGCCTCCCCGCCCGGCCTCCCCGCCCGGCCTCCCCGCGCCTCGCCCAGGCACAGCGGGGACCTCGCGTCCCAGGACGTCTACACCGCCCCCCGCCACCTCCAGGCCCGGGAGCGCGGCCAAGGGAACCCAGGGCGCCCGACGGCGGCCCCCCGCGTACCTGGATCGCCCTGGCCGCGGGGCACCTTGCGGAAGCAGTCGTTGAGCGAGAGGTTGTGGCGGATGGAGTTGCGCCAGCCCGCCTGGCTGCGCCGGTAGAAGGGGAAGGTGCCGGCCACGAACTGGTAGATCTGGCTGAGCGTCAGCCGGCGGCCCGGCGCGCTCTGAATGGCCATGGCGATGAGCGCCGAGTAGGAGTAGGGCGGCCGCACCAGCCGCAGCAGCTCCTGCTGCCCCGGGAGGCCCAGCCAGGCCAGGTCCGCGCCCGCCGGGGCGCCAAGGAGCGGGCCCGGGGCGGCGTGGCCGGGGGGCGCGCAGGGCGGCGAGGGCCCCGCCGGCGCATTCGACCACAGGTCCCGGCGCCCCAGGCCCACAGGGTGCGAGGGGGCCCGGGCCTGGCTGAGCGGCGCCGGGCAGACCCCCCAGCCGTCGCGGTACGTGGCCATGTCCGGCCGCTCCAGGGCCTGGGCGCGCGGCTGGGACCCAAAGCTCATGGGCGCCCCATGCAGTGCAGCTCTGGCCTCGCCCTTTAAATGCCGTCGGGCCGGGCAGGTGAGTGTGGTCGGAGCCTCCTCGGACCCCGCAGGGGAGAGGGCGGTCTCCCTCCGCCTCCGCCTCGCCTCCGCCCCGGGTCAGCTTTCCGCCCCGCCCCGGTTTCCCCCAGCCTCCGGGCCAGCGAGCCCCGCCCGTACCTCCTGCCAGGCCATGTCGCCCAGGGCCTCAGCCGGGCGCCCTGGGTCCCGGGATCCACCGTCCCGGCCTCTTCAATCCTGGGGCCCCCGTTGCCCTGGACTTTAGGGCAGGCACCCCGTCTCCCGCGGGTCCCCGAGGTTGTGGCCCCCTCGCTCTTCCACGGGAAACCCTGCCCCCTCTGAACCTCCCCGCCTCAGGGGTGGCGGTGCCAGGCAAGGATCCCCGATGATGCCCATTTGTATGGCGGGGCTGGGGCCACCGCGACGGGCTGGGCCGGTTCCTCTTCGCCACGCTGGCTCACCTGCTGGGCTCAGTGGTCCCCAGAGGAACCCCACTGCTCTGTGTGCTCCTCTTCGTCCAGGGCTGGGAAGGCAGATGACGCTTCCCTTGATGGAGTGACCCAGGGGCGGGGACTGGGGCACACGGAGTCCAGTGGAGTGCCCGCCAGCGTGGCCAAGAGGAACCGGACCCTGTGAGCGTGGAGAGGCTGGCAGCTCGGGCCCCGCATCGGCCCCGCACCTGGCCCCCCACGGTCCTGACAAACCTTTGCTTCTCCAAAGCCCAGGGAGCGGGGCCCCCTGGTTTGTCACCTTTGCTTCTCCAAAGCCCAGGGAGCGGGACCCCTTGGTTTGTCTGCGAGGAGGCCTTGGGGAGGGGGCGCAGGGCTGGCAACATGCTTCACTGGTTTTCCCAGGACAGCCCTGCAGTGCGGGTGTAGCCCCATTGCCGCAGCGGCAGGACGTGCCCATGGACTGGTTCTCCCAGCTGCCCAGCTCCTCTGCACCCCCAGCCTAGCCGGACTCCACACGCCATGGCTCATGGAAGGCAGTCGGGGGCAGGCCTATGGGCTGTAGGGCCTTGGGGCTCGGGGTCGACCCCCTACCCTCAGGGGGAGAAGCAAAAATTCTCCCCTGGTGACAGGTTCAGAGGTGAGCTGTCCCCATCACTAGGGCCTGTCTTATCAGACTTCTCATTGCTCTGGGGCCCTCCTCAAAATCTCCTGGGACTGCGGATCCTCCCAGAGAACACATTTAAACTCATTAAAGAACATTCCCAACCCTCCGCCGCCTCTCTCCCACTTCTGGCGTGGGGAGGAGGCCAGTGGGCTGGGCCGACTGGACGCCATGAAAGACTTGGGGATAGAATTCAGGGCCTCCAGGCCTCTCGGATTGTGATGTCAAATGTTATGAAAAACAGCCGATCTGTGGGACAGTGGGACAGAAGGCAGAAGGGAGAGTCCCATGATGCCTCCATGGCTCTGCCCTAGGAAGTTCCAGCCCTTTAGGAAGTGGTGGCTTCCGGAGGGTAGAGTCCGGGGAGGCGGTGTGTCCCCCGGTCCTGGGAACGAAGCTTCCCAGCTGGTGAGGGTGGCCCTTCAGCCGGCCTGCACCCACCTTCGCCTCCGCCTCCCCCCAAGATTTCTCCTTATTGTCAGAGGCGTCCGTGCTGTGCAATTCCAGTGCCTTCGGAAGCCCTGCCCCAGCACCACGCTGCAGGGGCAGCTGCCGGATGGGATGGACAGCTCTGGATGAGAAACCTTCCCTGCGTCATAGTTTCCTCTTTTGCACTTTCTGCGGTTTTTTATCAGAAAAGAGCAGCCAGACCATCTGCCTCCCAGCTGGTGGTTTTCAGCATGTCCTCACCATTCAAACGCGTCTCTGTAGGTGTGGCTAGACTCCGGGGGACGGCGACATGCGGAGAGGGTCTCCAGCCAGGGAGACTGCAAGCTGGACTCCGATGTGTCGCTGCAGGGCAGGCTGGGCACCAGCGCGCGCGGCGTGGAGACAGGATTTAGTCTGCTGTCCTCGAAGCAGGTTCCACGCCTGGTGTTTTCAAGTGGCTGCTGGTGAGTCCGCGGCTCTCCAGAAATGGCACTTGGACCCAACGGACGGGGATCATGGAGGAGGGGAGTGCAGGTGGGAAAAAGGCAGCGGGTGGGCGAGCTCACCTGCTGGGCTCAGTGGTCCCCAGAGGAACCCCACTGCTCTGTGTGCTCCTTCTCGTCCAGGGCTGGGAAGGCAGATGACGCTTCCCTTGATGGAGTGACCCAGGGGTTCGGGAGAGAGAATGACCTTCATCTGCAGTTGATGGCTGTGTCGCAGGACCGGCGATGCTGAATTTTAAAGAACAGCTTGGGTTGCCTCTTGCAATGTAAGGGGATAAAAGGACGACAGCCCCTTCCAGTTCCCTTAAATTTTAATAGCCGGTCGTCCTGCTCGGGCTGTGACGCTTGTGAGGTCCGGAACCTCTAGAAGATCAGGTGAACCTTCATGTAGTTGCCCTCAATTTTACTTTATAAAACAACAGTACAACCAGCGCCGGGCAGGAATGCCATCTTTATATTGGCGGTTAAAAGTGCCCAATAATTGTCCCAAGTTCAGGAATTATAAGCTCAGGCTGGGCAGTCAGCCTGCCCTTGGCTTGAACCCTGCCTGCAGCAGTAGACCCTAGGTCGTGACCCCATCTCCGAGTCCCATTTCTCCCCTACCCCCCATCTGGGAAGTGCTTTGACGTATTCGATTTCTCAATTAATCCACATCCTGTTTCCTCACCCCCTGCGGTAGTTCACGACTGAAATTTGCCTCAAACTCTTAAAAAAAAAAAAACTAAAGCAACATCAGGGCATGCAGACTGCCAAGGGTCTTTTTATTTTATTTTATTTTATTTTATTTTATTTTATTTTATTTTATTTTATTTTATTTTATTTTATTTTATTTTATTTTTAAGCTGGCGAATGCAGAAGGTGTGAGCTTCTGCTACAGGTGGACCTGGATTTGAATTCTGGCTCTAGCCCCATCCTGCTGAATGGGAGGCTGCCTACCCCTCCAGGCCTCAGTTTCTCATCTGCAAAGTGGAGCGACGAGTGCCCATCTTCACCGTCATGGGGCTGCCGAGGTGATGCTCGCGCGGCCGGGACTTGCTGGTGGTGTGGTTGGGAACCTGCCCTCACAGCGTTCCTTTCCCTTGGTGGATGCATTTAACAAGCCTGTGATGGAACGGATGAAGGGTTCCTTGACTGTCAGATGCAACCACTGGGGTCCCCTAAGGGTGCTCTAAGTGTCATGGCGGCACCTGCTTTCTTGCACCTTCACAGAAGGCAGACTCCGTCCGAGACTCTGGCAGACACCGTGGGTCCATGCTAACGGCAGCCGTTGGCGTTGGCATAGGAACGGCGGGTGACCGGCCAGCCTGTGGTCTCAGACGGGCTCAGGTTTGAATCCTGGTCCTGCCACTCACTCACCATGTGACCCTGGCTGAGTTCACTGGACCCTCCGTCCCCTCTTCCCTCCCCTCCCCACGGGGGTGGAATGAATTATTGCACATAGAGCACTTTGCACATTTCCCCGCACAGTACACGCCAGCTCATGTTATTAGGGTGACGAATAAGGATACGTTTTTTTCTCTTTACTGGTCTGTTTTGATTTTTCAGAAGTTACACTGTAGCAAATACACAGAAAGCTTCCGGAAGCTGGGGGTGAGATGAGGTGCCATTCTAGGGTCACATGGCGGGTCTGGGCATTGGTCATCCCTTCCGCCACCCCTCTCCTGAAGGCTGTGACTGTGATGCCCTCTAGTGGGAAACTGTAGCTTATTTCCTGGAGCAGCTCCACTGGATAACAGACACCCTCTCACCCATGGGTAGGGAAAGTTCTATTCCTTCCGCATCAAGAAGGTAATGAAATAGCTAAGAGCAGGGGTTCTCAACCTTGGCTGCACATTAGAATCACCTGGGAATCTCTTTAAAATCCTGATTTCTGGGCCTCATCCTCTGGAAATTCTGTGTCTTTGTTATGGGGTAGGTTCACAACATTAGTGACAAAGAAACAGAATTCCACCCTAACTGGTTTGGCTCAGTGGATAGAGCGTCGGCCTGCGGACTCAAGGGTCACTGGTTCGATTCCAGTCAAGGGCATGTACCTTGGTTGCGGGCACATCCTCAGTAGGAGGTGTGCAGGAGGCAGCGGATCGATGTTTTTAACTCTCTATCCCTCTCCCTTCCTCTCTGTAAAAAGTCAATAAAATATATTTTTTAAAAAAGAAACAGAATTTCCAGAGGATGAGGCCCAGAAATCAGGATTTTAAAGGGAACACACACTCAGAATCCATAGCTATCAGTGAAGATGTTTTTGAATAAAATATTTCTTTAAATTTTTAACCTCTCCTTTACAAATGAAAGATTTGCTACAGACATTTTGTTTTATTATAAAGCTTTAAAAACTATTAGAAATTCTAATGCCAATGTTTATGGTAATTCTCCTGAGTATTGTCAACACAGTGCTGGTAAAACACAAGACTTTATAGTACCTGCTGGCATTTTATTTAAGAAAAAGACCTGTTGTCTTCAACACCATGAATGTTGCCTTGATTAAAAAGAAACAGCCCTGGCTGGTGGCTGGGTGGCTGGGTGGGTAGGAGCTCTGTCCCATCACCAAAAGATAGCGGGTTCGATCCCCGGTTGGAACGCCTAAGTCAGAGCACACATGGGAGGCAAATCATCGATGTTTCTCTCTTGCAGGGTGTCCCTCCCGGAGTTAGGACTCAAAGGCTGCTTTGCCACATTAAGACACAGGAGAATACCTCCGTGTGGGACCCGGACAGTGTGCTGAGTAACCTTCTCCGAGAGGGAGGGGCATGCGCAGCCCTGGGTCCCTGAGGAGGAAGCGAGGGGAGAGACTCCCCGTGTGCGTCGGGGCCCCTGACCCCTTGGCTCCCCTTGGAATGTGGTGGGGGTGCGGGAGCGAGGACAGCTTGTGTCAGGAAGCAGCGGGTGCCACCGCCTAAGCACTTAGTCGCCCAAGTGGACGTGTCAGCGCCATTACACAGGTGTCCCCAGTGGGACCCCAGCATCGAAGCGAGGCAGCCCAGCCTGGGAACTGACTCCTGCAGACACCCTGATGGATGGGGCCGGAGCCCGGAGCCTGAGGCTGGGCTCAGCTATGTGCTCACACTCAGACCCGCTCGCCGCTGGCGAGCCGGCACCCCAATGTCCAGCCTCCCCTTCCCAACGATGGGTCACTCCAAGGAGACAGATGAGCAGGTCGTCAAGTCCAAGCCTGATGGATGAAAAAGTCCCTGCAAGAAGTTCCCGGGAGTCCGGAGTCTGCCCTGAAGGAATCAGGGTTTTATTTCCCAAGTCCGTCCTGTGGGGGCAGCCCTGCTCAGCCCGGACAGCCCAACCGCCTTGGGGCAAGCGTGCAGGGTAACGTCCTCTGTGTCACCACGGACAGGCCCCAGGGGCTCCCGGCGGAACCTCCGAACCAGCTCTCCGGCCTCGGAAGGAAGCAGGGACGACGCGTGCGTCAGTGGCTGTCGCTGCTAAGAGAGAAGGCCCCGGGCTTAGCCTTCGCTGACGCAGGTGGATGTGCCTTGCTCAGCTCTTCACAGGACCGCTGCCTCCTGGGGGAGGTGGACAGTGTGTCACTGTCCCGCACGGTCACCAGCCACACGGCCTCCACCACCAGGCGGACTCCTGCGTCTGATTGGATCGCAGGCCGAACGGAAACGCACCCCTGTCACCAGGCTCAGCGAGGCAGCCCCGAAGCACTGGGCAGCGTCCCGTCCCTCCCAGAGCAGGACCGGTCCTCCCCGTCCCCCATGGCTTGGCGGGAGATATGGCGAAACAAAGGGATGTTTTTACAAAAAGCTTTTGATGTGTTTACAGTCTGTTCTTCCTGCACACTGCATTTCAAAGAGGGGGCCAGGAATACTGTGCCATTTCTTTAAATGTCGAATCCCCGTGTTTTAACCAGATGTTAATGAGAGATGGTAAAGTGCATCTTACATGTTTCCCGGCGAATGTCTCTGTGAAATTACTGTGAAGAACGAAGCAAGCGGAATGCTTTTTTTTTTTTTTAGTTTAAAGGTAAGTTTTAACATTTGATGTATTTTTTTTTTCATGATTAGTCACACAAGATAAACAGATTTTACTTATTTTAAATTTTATTTTTCAATTGCAGTTGACATACGATATCACATTAGTTTCCGGTGTCAGCATAGTGATTAGAAGGCCCTGTGAGGCCTTCTCCCCAAGAAGTCTGGCACCATCCACAATTACTACAATACTAGAGGCTCAGTGCATAAAATGCATGCACAGGTAGGGTCCTAGGCCTGGCTGGCGATCAGGGTCAATCTGTGGGGAGACCAGCTGGGCGATTAGTCCCCCCCACCCGACCCCCTGCTGGCACCCACCTTGGCCTGCCTGGTGTGGCCCACTCACCAGCCCCATCCCCTGCTGCTGCCACCTATTACCTTCCTCTGTGGCTGTGACTGGTGGGGTGATTGGGGGGTGGGAGGGCCACTGGCTCCCACCTTGGCTGGCCTGGGGCCTGAGGGCTGGGGCAGCTCCTGTGTTGAGCATCTACCCCCTGGTGGTCAGTGCGTATCATAGCGACTGGTTGTTACATGGGTTGTTTCATCTTTTGGATGATCTGCGTATTAGGCTTTTATTATATAGGATTATTGACTGTATTCCCTACGCTGTACATTACATCCCCATGACTATTCTTAGAAAGTGTGTCTAGAGTAATTTTTGTGGTAAGTATGTGAAATTACTGTGAAGGATGATATAATCAGTGCATTTTATGAGTTTAAGGGTAAGTGCAGAAATATGTTTTTTTTTAATGGATTAGTCGTATTAGATCAAATGATTTTTTTAAAAACACCGATAACACTTCTTAGTGTAAGAGATTGTTGCTATTTTTTCTTGGACTGAGTCATTGGAGGGCAGTTAAAATTGAGTTGATAAAAAATTACTCTTATTAAAAATTGTGATTTTTAAAATGTTCCATAGACTTGTGAAGTGGAGTGGCTTTCATGGTAGAACAATGTACATGCTGCTGGTGACTCCTTCTGAAAAAAAACATGTTTTCAGATATAAAATGCTCCAAACTATGGGCGCACTTAGGGCCGGAGCAAAACAGGAAACAGCAACATCTGCACCAACAGGGGCGCCGGGGATGGGCAAACCTGCCTTTAGGCCCAGCACCCGGGACAGCTCCCGTCCACCTCCTGCATTTGAGCAGATGCCCACACGCAGGAGTGAGACCTTGAAGTCACATCCTTGCTAACGTTGCTTGAGAGGCGCCCGGGTTTGTAACCCATTCATTTCGCTCTGACCCCTGAAGCCTGTGGTTCCACGGAGACCAGGACCCTTCTGT
Organism: Murina feae; assembly: GCA_004026665.1. Taxonomy (NCBI): domain Eukaryota; kingdom Metazoa; phylum Chordata; class Mammalia; order Chiroptera; family Vespertilionidae; genus Murina; species Murina feae. The sequence goes on along the minus strand of PVJC01012589.1, from coordinate 26,629 downwards.
CATGGGGGAGGCCCGGTGAATGGGGTGCTTGCTTGCGAATGTCAAACCTGAGAAGCCACAGATGGCCCCCCGCACAGAAATGCCCAGGCTCGCCTGGGACGGGTGTGTTACCCACCCCTGGGCGTTGGGAGAAGGCCGACAGACGAAGGCGGCAGCATCCTCCCACACACGTCTTGGGTGGACAAGAAGGGCCTTTCCATGACAGAGTTCATAACACCTGAGCTTCTCCCATTTCTCGCTTTCCCAGGTCAGACCTGGTCATGGGCTTTACGCCAGTTGAGAAATGATACAAGAGCGGGCAAAAGTAGGTTTACAGTTGTATGGAAAAACACATACAAGAATGAGTGATAAGACAAGAGTCAGCCCCGTGTCTCGCGTACTCACAACTGTAACCCTACGCTTGCCACCCCCCCACCCCCGTAGAGTTTGACCTTGAGGCAAATGGAGGACACAGATGTCTTCCAGGTCGATCTCCCAGGAATCAAATGCAGCTCAGGATCCCGGTGTCTCAGACAGCTGTCTCCCACAGACTGTGGTTTTGTTTCCCGTGGTTTTGGTTACTCACGGTCAACCACGGTCCGAAAATATTAAATGGGAAAATCCCAGGAACAGTCAAGTCTTCAGCTTTAAAGTGTGCGTGTCTTTGCGTAGCATGATGACACCGCGCTGTCGGCTGCCGGACGCCCGCTGGGCCATACCGTGCACACTGCCTGCCTGTCAGTGTCTTAGCAGCCACCCCGATGAGCAGATCGACTGTCGTCGTATCGCAGTGCTTGTGTTCAAATCACCCACATAGTCGTGTGACCCTACGTCACCGTGCCCGCGTCCCTCACCTCCTCCACTCATCACAGAGGCGGCACCAGTTCACACCGTCGCAAGAACAGGTGACCTTGGGAGGGAGGGGCCACATCCACATAACGGTTAGCATAGTCTATTGTTATAGTTGTTCCAGTTTATTACTGTCGTTGTTAATCTCTGCCTGTGCCTAACTGACAAACTAAGGTTATCCTAGGTCGGTGGGCATAGGAAAACAGCTTACACGTGGTTCGGCACAGCCCAGGGTGTCAGGATCCACTGGGGTCCTGGATCGTACCCCCCTGTGAATAAGGAGGGACGACTGGATAATATTGGAGTAAAACAAAGGCAGTTAGTCAGGGAAGCCCTCTGTTTTGTGTCTCGATGGAGCAGGACGCTGCGTGGCTGGCTGTAGTTCACGGGCATTTTCAGTCAATCATGATTCTCTCTGAGCTGTCGGTGCCCAGCACGTGGCGCCATCCATCTTCCCGGCCAGTAAGCCACGCGTGACCAATTCCTCTGCAAAAGATGGACGGTCACAGCATTTTCGGAGGTGACTGCAGCGTTCTCATCTTGCGCAACAGCACAGCGCGATGCACTACGGTCCACGTGTCATCAGAGACGGGATGACCAGGTGCTGCCAGGGCCCGTCTCATGGGAGGGCCTTCCTCACACGCTGCTCCGGCTGCGCAGCCCCGAGCAGGTCCAACTGGGCGCTAATGGTCCCGCCTCTTCATCCGGAGGTTTCTGTGGGGCGGCTGCAGGCCTCATTTCACACATCCTCCCCCTCACTCGGCCCCCCTGCTCCACCAGCGGGCCCTTGTCGGGGAAACTTCCCATGAGCAGGGAGCCCTGCCTCTGCTGGGATTCTCTGGCGATGGGGCTGGCACTCATGGGGCGCAGCTGACTGCCCCCGCCGGAGCTGCAGGCAGAGGCGAGAGGCCTGAGACGGCCCGTCGTCAGGAGGATGCGCTGTGGTTGCCCCAGATCCAGGCAAAGTAGTGGCATTTTCTCCTCCATAGTTTTTTAAATGTATGTTTTTATTGGCTTTAGAGAGAGAGGAAGGGAGAGGGAGAAAGAGAAAAACATGGCTTGGCTGCCTCCTGCGTGTCCCACGGGATGGAGCTGGCAACCCTGGCATGTGCCCTGACTGAGAATGGAATGAACCAGTGACTTGTGGGTTCATAGGGCAATGCTCAACCACTGAGCCACACTGGCTGGTCTCTCCTCTACAATTAAAAAAATACATATACAAAAAAATATGTGTATATATAATTTTAGAGAGGGAGGGATAGAGAAACATCAATGAGAGAGAATCATTGATTGGCTGACTCCTGCACAACCCCTACTGGGGATTAAGCCTGCAGCCTAAGCATGTGACCTAACCAGGAATTGAACCATGACCTCCTGGTTCATGGGTCGATGCTTAACCACTGAGGCACACCAGCCAAGCATGTATTAGTATTTCAAAGTTGAGGAGCCAATCATTGGAATTCCGTTGTTGAGGCAAGTGTTTTTAAAAAGGAAAGAAATCTATACTTAAGCAGTATCTACCACCACCGAGCGTTGTCTGTGCTTTCCAATTATATTTTGGTTGCATAGTTGATAAAAATTATGGTGGGTATTTTTAAAAGCTCAGTAACATTCCTCTTAGTGAAAAATAAAATAAATTTGAAATGCCATTTTAAAGCGCTAGTAGATCTATATAAAAACCTATGCGCATCTATTTATAAACGCATGTATATAAACACATACATATTCATAGGCAGGCATTTGCATAGACATAAATGCATATGTACACAGACCGTTTTAAGAAAAATTATGCCTATTACTCGGCATCTCGGTTTCTTGATTTCACGGAGTCTGTCATCCATCACCTTTGCAGGAGCGTGCTGCTTTCTTAGCACACTCCCTGGGGCTTACCACCTCGTATTTGTCGGCATTGAAACCCTGACTTACTTTCTCCTGGGGCTGAGCTTGAATATAAATTAAAAATCCTAACTATCAACGGGGAGCATGGCTTGCGTCCCCCTCAGGTTCCTATAAGCGATTTTACTTCGCTTTGCTTGGTCTCTGATTTCTTCCCACCTCCATGTTTTCCCTCATCCTAACAAGCAGCAGGTTTCTCTTCTAAATAAAATGTCTGTGAATGTTCATCACTGAGTGGCGTCCTCCCAGCCTCTCAGCCGTCCCTGCGGCGGACGCTCCTGCATCTGGATAAATGTCAGCAAATAAACAAACCTCTCGTGTTGGGTGAAATGAGCATCGGTGCACACAGAGCTCAGAGCTGTTTTTAAGTCTGTAATCGTTTAAAAATGCTCTTCACACCACGATTCTAATTTCTAGCCCCTCTCGGTGTGATTGACAGGTTTGTTCTGGTCACATTTGTTTATTTAGTGAAGGAATTTATAATTGTATCATTACATTATGTCCCATTAAAATCACTCCCTATTCCGCAGACCTTCTTATTGTATACCGTGAGAATATTTGTTGTGATACTTGAAATGTGGACTTGGGAAAAGCAGTGGATGTTACTCACAGGGGAGCCTGGACATCTAACACTGGGTTCTTCTATCTCAAAATGTCACCACGTTTACTGCACAGAGTGCTCCGAGAGGAATGTCTGCAGCCCATGGAATGAGAGACGATGGGGACAACCTGAGTTGCCACCTGAACTCTGACAGCAGGAAGCCGGCAAATGCTGCAGCCAGACCATCAATTAATGTCCACAGTGAAAGAAATGAAGGCAAAGGCTCACAGAGGGGGACCGTCAAAGTGTAATATCTTTACAGCAATTACTCCTTGAAACTCATCCTAATAGATGTTAATATGTTAAATGAAGTCTCAACAGTGAACGCAGTTTGGTGCTAAAAAAGAGATGGAGGTCACAGTGGACCAGAGCAGCAGATCCACAACAGGATCAAACTCAAAAGTTAATTCCTAATATAATATATGCAAGCACTTCAAATAGTGGGAAAAGAAGGATTCTTTATTAAAAAGTAGAACTGAACCGTAGGCTGGCCTTTAGAAAGAAAGTAAGAGACAGAGGGTGCGGGAGAGAGAGAGTCCTACGTACTTTTACATCATAATCAATTCTAAACAGGTTGAGTTGAACATAAATAAAATAACAATAAAATGAAATAAAATCAAGTCCCAAAGGAAAAAAAAATACCTTACACATGAAATGTTTATAACTTGAAACTTGGAGAACCTTTTTAATAAAAGCAGAACATGAAAATAAAAAGCCATAGAAGAAAACTGAGAAGTTTTAAAAGGCATTTAATGCATTGAACTGACCCAGCATCACCCTCGCCCATCTTAGCCACCTCATAATCCTTACATCAGCCTCGCATCCGGCAAAGCCATCTAACGCAAAGCCTATTCTATAATCAAGTGCTGAACACCTCATTAAGTTATTATGTGTATCGCTTCCACACCATCACAAGGTCAAAAAAGGGCTAATTTCACCAATTTACAGAAAACCAAAACCAAGACAAAAGAAAATAGAGAACCCAACAGGAAATTAAGCCAAGGGAATAAACAGGGAGTTCGTGGCAAAGAACGTCTACTGACTAATTAACCCAAGAAAATCTTACGCATAATTAAAGAAACGCAAATAAATATAATGACATGGTATTTAAAAATCTATCTGGTTGTAAAAAAATTTGATAGTACCTGATACTAGCCTAATTTTGAAACCTGAAACCTTCGTCATGTTGGTCAGAATAAAAATTAGGGCAATAATTTTTACTAGTAGAGGGTTATGATCTAATGTTTAAACAATTTTTAAAAATATGAACCCAAAATCCTGCTTTTGATAATCATGGGGTTTCAAACTAATCAACATATAACAATTAAAAATATTTTCTAGCCCCAGCTGCTTTGGCTGATGAATAGAGCAGCAGCCTGTGGACTGAAGGGTCCTGGGTTCAATTCCAGTCAAGGACACTTACCTTGGTTGCAGCCTCCATCCCCGGCCCTGCTTGCGGCACCTGCAGGAGGCAACTGATCGATGTGACACTGATGTCTCTCTCTCTCTCTCTCTCTCTCTCTCTCTCTCTCTCTCTCTCTGTCTCTGTCTCTGTCTCTGTCTCTATCTCTATCTATCTCCCCCTCCCTTCTACTCTCTCTACAAATCAATGGAAAAATATCCTTGGGTGAAGATTAACACACAATAGTAATAATAATAATAAAGATTCTCTTTAAAAAGACATTTTCTAAACAACTAATTGAATATTCTAGAAAAGGACAGAAGGTGGAGGATATTCTAGAAGGTGGGGAATATTCTAGAAAACAGAAGGCGGAGAAGGTAGAACGTTGCAATAAAAGACACGCACTGGGTAAGATTCAGAGTTTTTTGTTTGAAGCCACTCCCAGCCAGGGGGTGGGGGGGGGAGCCAGGGACTCACCGCCTGGACCACGCAGAGGGATGGAAAGAGAAAGGGGGGGGGTACCCTTAAACAGAAGGCGCTGCAGGGGGAGAAGACCCAGAGTCTGAACACAAACTCCGCTCGAATCCTTGGCTGACACCGGAACCAGGGGCGCGTGGGGAAGATACGGGGAGACCTTGCAGCGAGCGAAAGGTGACAGGTTGAGAGAAATGAGTGACGGTTTCCACTTCAGCCACCTGCCAGGGCCTGGAGTTTAATTGAGCCAAGTTGATTGCACGCTGGGAAAATATCAACACTCTTCGAAGAAACATAACAAAAAGGAGACTGCTGCCGCCCGCCCCCCCCCCCCCTTTCCCCCGAAGATGTCCTGGCCTCGAGTTAGAGGCTTGGGGAGTCCAGGGTGAATGAATGAGCACATGTGTGCACAAGTGAATGAGGAATGAAGGCATGAAGCACGCGTAGGCTTCTTAGGGAAAGCGGCAAGTGGCCCTCTGCCTGGGCTGTCCGGGCCTTAAGATCTGACCAAGACTCAGGGTCGCCGAAGGGTCGCTGGAGTGTGGACAGAAAGGGGTCTGCTGGCCTCCCCTCCCCATCGAGTCCAAACGCTCCGCGTTGTTCTCACCGGTGGTGCTTGGTGCTCGCGGCCTCCGAGCAAGGTGACCCACTTGCCGTCCCAGCCTTGACGTGCCCTTTCGAGAGCACCAGCAATCAGTTCGCTTCCTGATTGCCTCCATCACCATGAATAATTAATAAGTGATTAGGCCTCAAGTGTGACTAATAAACAGCCCTCTTATAAGGCCTTGCACACTCCACATCGAGTCCTCCAGGGGCTGTTGACATTAAGCTGAGGAGCTGAGACTCCGTCGGCCCTTTCTCTCAGGACTGGAGAGGCACCGGCTCCTGAAGGTGGCTGCTCAGATCTCACTCCTCCCACCAGGTCAGGCCTGGTAAATCCTGGTGTCGGACGTGTTCAGCATGAGCCACGAGTTCTACCTGTGGGTCCTCGTGTAGCCTGGTCAAGAGCCCACTGGGATGGAGGTTTCCGTGGAGGAAACAAGCCACACGGAGAGAGCCTGCTCCGGGGCACATGGGAATGGGGGGCCGAGCTGGCCGGGTCATAGTCTGACACGCCCTCTCAGCGAGCAGCCTTCCTTGATGGACTCGAGAGAGAATTCTATTCCCTGCCATGATGCAAACCCATACAAATCCACACCTGACCTTAAGAAGTCTCAGCACGCCCACGGGCATGACTTGTCTTTCATCATAACTCAGTGTGGGCTTAGAAGTGTCCAGAACATGCCTGCAGCCCTGGCCGGTGTGGCTCAGTTGGTTGAGCATCGTCCCATGCACCAAAAGGTCGCCGGTTCCATCCCCGGTCTGGATGTGCGTGGGAGGCAACCAATCAATGTTTCTCTCTCACATCAATGTTTCTCCCTCTCTCTGCCTCCTTCTTCCCCGCTAAGAATCAATTAAAAAACATTTAAAAAAGAGCACACCCTGCATTTCCTGTAGTAAAGCAATCCACATTTTGCCATGAGTTTCACACGTAAAACTCTCACCTGTGACCCAATATGGCACACCATCAGTTTCATCTGGAACCCTCCTCACCCTCCTCACATGAGGTGACAGGAGACGAGCTGACTTTGGGGGGTGAGCACACGGAGCAGCATACACATCTTGTACCACAGAAACCCACAACTGTAACCCACATGTTCATGTCGTCTAATGTCACCCAATCAATGTGAGAAATAAATATTTAACAAATATAATTTTTGAAATTTTGTATTTTACAATCTAGTCCGATAGGAGAGACCACGGGACCTCAATGAACACAGGGCGCTGCTTCCCAGGGGAGGATGGGAAAATCCAATAATCGAATGTGAGGTTTCCTCATCTAGAGAAGCAGGGATATTTGAGTGAAACGCTCAGGAAAGTGGCCTCCGTATCCGGGAAACTCGATGCCGTCTCCTCCGGGTGTGAGGACGTTGAGGAAACAGCCAGAGCGTGAGGAGTCGCGGGGCTGGAGGTGACATTCGAGAGAATCCTGCCCAATGTGCTGGCTTCAGTGGGGGGAAACCAAGCGGGTTTCTTTCCCTCTCACACACCTCATTGTCTCCAACTCATGTCTCCTCTGCAGAGGGACGCGTCTGCTTTTTATCAAGTAATAATGGGGCGGGGGGTGGGGGGTGGGTGAGGGGTGGCAGGACAGGAGAGAATCATCTTGGCTTCAATTGCATACAGCTTATCGCCTATGTTCAATCCTGATTTTTCTTTCTTTGCTTCTCTTTATTTTATTTTATTGATTTCAGTGAGGAAGGGAGAGGGAGAGAGCGAGATAGAAACATCCATGATGAGAATCATTGATTGGCTGCCTCCTACACTGGGGACCGAGCCCCCAACTCAGGCATGTTCCCTGACCAGGAATCAAACTGTGGTTCACAGATCGATGCTCAACCACTGAGCCACACTGGCTGGGCAGTCCTGCTCTGTCTTAGCACGAAAGGACCCTGGTTTGGAGTTCTTTTATAAACGCGGCCAAAACTGTCAGGCTCGGTTGTTGAGTTGCTTCTGGAAGCATTTTCCCCCAGAAGCCCCCGCACACCCCTTAGCCTGACGTCGGAGAGTATCTGAAGGCAGATCTATAACAGAGAAGCAAAGCAAGCAGATCCGAAGAGGCGCCAGACACATAAATCATCTTCAGCCCGAACGGCCTGATAACTCAGTGGGTAAAATTTATACCGCAAGCACTTTTACTTACAAGGGAGCCACAAACTACCTGAGACGTTTTTCAGAGGAAAATCCTCTTCAGGAAGAAAGTGGGTCTCGTATACATTACAGGAGCCCAAGTCAGTCATGAGAGGCTGGCTGTGGTCAGTGTCTGAAGACCACGGCCTCACCGCCTGCGGCTGGAGTGATGCTGGGGCTCCGGTAAGCGAAGCCGGGCCTCCTTCCTGCGGGACCTGACCGTGGGCACCTTCTGAAGTGCGGGATCAAGGAGACAGAAAGCCCGCAGCCCGGTCGCCATCCTCGCCGCAGGCTTCTGTGCTGGAACGAGAACGTGTTCCCGTTGGACGCCGCGTTCAATGCGCCGCACCCTCGGCTCCATTTCCAGTCCCTGCCAGGCTGAGTGTTAGTCATCCGGACCCGCATCGAGCTGGGCAACGGCTGCATCGATTCGTTCCATGTGACGGAGATCTATTCTGCCGCGCGCCCTGGAATTACACCTTTTAGCTCATATTTTACCGCGAGCCGCACAACTAGGAAGGAGCCAGCCGCGAGACGGATGGTGCTCTCGGGCGCTTTTTGAAGGGAAAGAAGTCAAGGACATTGCTCGCCAGGAAAACGCTCTCGCACGAGGCAGAGTCTCTCTGTGCGGGTTCCCGGGCCCCTCCCTCCTGGCCAGCAGCCTCCTCCAAAAGCCCTCTGCAAAGGCGACGTCTGCTCCCTCCCCTGTCTGGCCCGGAGCCTTGAGGAGCCGGGGCTGGGGCTGTGCCAAGCGACTGGAGGGGCTGCCTTGGTGAGGGCTGATGTAGGTGCTCCCAGGGAAGGGCCTTCAGCGGCCATGTCTGCCCTGTCAAGCTGCCTCCGACCTGCAGACAGCAAATGAAGGAAGCTCCATGTTCTGGCCCGTCAAACCGCCGGCTGCTCTTGAAGGCCCGCCAGGCCTGGGCAGCACTTCAGACAGGCGGGGGGCAGCCTCCTGCCCGGGGGGTGCTGGTCAGGTCAGGCACGGTCCCTGGGTGTCCAGGGAGCAGCCTTCTGTCACTGACAACGTGGGCCAGCTTTCAAGTAATTAAAGGATTTCAGCAAATGCCAAACCCAGGAGACAGGAGGAGAAAACCCATTTGAATGCACTTGACGTTCAGCAAAGCTGGCGTGCAGGAACGAGGGCTGCTGTGGGCGGTCGCGCCCACAGAATGTGGGAATCGGGATGTCCTCGGAACACCTAGGGCTCCTCCGCGTCGCGTGGACGAGGAATGTGAAGTCCCGTGTGGGGGAGTGACTTGAGGGTCACCTAGCGAGTTTGCCTTTTGGATCTTATACTGATTTGTTCAACACCGAATGTAAAGTCTCCGGCCTTTTCCGAGTTACAGGGACCCGACGCAGCAAGGCATTCTGGAGGTGCAAGGGTAGGGCCGTACGCTGCCATGCCTCAGGGGACGGGGTGCATACGGTGAGGGGATGAACTGGCCAACACACAGCCACGGTGAGCTCAGTGTCGGGAGGCGATAGGGAGCGGTGAGGATTCCCGCGAAGCGACGTGTGCTCAATGCACACGACAGGTCCTGCCCATGCCAGCCCACGGTTGCCCCGAGGGAGAGAAGGCCCAGGTGTCAGTTCTGTCTCCTTTTCAAAAGAAGCCAGAAAACCACAACGCTCCAAAGTTTAAAATGTCCATAATGAGTTTGATGTTGAAGTTGGTGACGGGCAAACCAACTGCATCCCCCCCCACCCCCTCGCCCCCCAGCAGGCTCAGTGTGGATCAGAGCCTGGCGTCGGAGAAGTCTGGCAAGGAGGGCCATGGCACTTGCCTCTCAGCATCCCCGTGGCCTCCGGGCCGCCTGCCTGTGGCTCCAGGAACTTTACCTTCTTGGTTCCCCAGCTGCTGGGAGAGGAGCCTTGAGAGACGAGTCGCCGCCTCTTAGTTCTCTGCTCTTTCCTCAAGCTCAGACCCTCCGAGCTGTGCACAGGCCTCTCAGCAAACATCTGTCCCACCTTGGCATTGTCGGGCCCACAGGGGCCCCCACCGCTCACGCCGTCTGGTAGGAGCGGGGTTCCACCCCCGGTGCTGGGCACAGAGTGGGGAGCAAGAGGCGCTGCTGCCTGGTTGACCAGATGTCTCCTGGATCCCCCAGCCTCTCGCTTTACTTGCAGACGTTTCGGTTTGTGCCCAGGAAGGCTGTCGTCCGTTCGCTTGCTCCCTAGGACAGAAGCAACCTCCTCTCTCTTTACTTTGACTCTCAAATGAGAAAATGCCGTAGGCGTGTTTAGATGATAAAATACTGTGCAGACTTGCAATTATTTTCCTACCCTCCAGGCAAAAACAGGGCCAAACCAGGAAGGCCAAGTCAGTTACGTCCTGTTGTTTTCAATGCCGGGGACTCAGTCCCTCCTCACCCTCGCCTCTTCTCTTGGGTTTTTCCTTTCTCTCCCCTCCACACGCTTTTCCTAGCTAGCGGTTCTATTTCCTAGTCACTTTGCCCCACACAACACGAAAGGCTGCTCCCTGCCCTGGGGGTGTGGGCGCTGTTTCTTCTTTAGTGAGTTCAGCCTTCGTTCATTTTTTCAAAGAGGTTGGAGGATGTGTCGTGAGCCTAGGATAAGGTGACCAGACGTCCCACTTTTGGCGGGACAGTCCCGATTTTTAACAGTTTGTCCCGCGTCCTGAGGCATTTTTAAAAAGTCCCGATTTTTGGAAAGAGACATATGTACTACTCTTTGTAATATTTTAAGTAATAATAATAAAAAAAAAGAAGCTCCCCCTCCCCCATCAATGGTGTCCCGCTTTACCAATGTTAAAATCTGGTCACCTTAGCTAGGACCTAATTCCTCGTAACTCAGTGCATGCCTGTGGGACATGTCTTGCCTCGTGGGGACCTGTTCTCTCTGCGAGGGACAGTTGGGCAGGGTGGGCCGCACTGTGAGCTGCTGCAAGGATGTCAGGTTAGCCTGTGAAGGCCAAGACTCCGCAGCTGGGCCAGTGCCCGAGACATCCACTTACTCCAGAACAGATTGGAAAAGCAGCTCTCCGGGAGCATATGTGGGGAGCTGAGAAGCACAATTTTCTATATGAAAGTCAGAATATCATATTAAATATTTTATTAATATCCCACAACGAAATTACAGGCTGGCTCCTTTGGTTTAGTTTCCAGTTCATTTCATCATCTTTATGACTTTCTTATGGAGCCTGCCACGAATTCTCTATATTTCTCATATTAGTTTTACCAAAACAATTTACATCAGCTCTAAATGAAACTTCAAACAGATAGAAAAAAAAATCACTTAGAGTCCCACAATTCAGAAACAATGATTTTCTTTCTCCATGACTAATATTTATGCTTGTGTAAAAACTTCATCTGGAGATGTCGTTGGAATCAACATTTCATGCCGTGATTGATTGAATCCTTCCTCGGCAAACAAGGTACTTTTTATGCTTTCTCTTCACTTTTGTTATTATTTTTTGAAGCTGCAGCAGCGTTCATTCAAGACACAACAGTGGGGCGTGAAGGAGACCCTGGCCTTGGGTGGGGCCTGGCTGGGTCCTCACTCACGCGTGTGGTCCAGGCCCTGTTGCACGCGCACTTGGAGGCAGAGAGGGAGCCTCAGGGAGTGGCGGTGTGGACCAGCTGCGCCTGCAGAGCACCCTGAGGAGGATGGGGTGACTCCTCTCCTTTCGGACTTGACGCCTCCTTCCGACAGGTAGAGGCCTCACTCAGGGCCACATGGGGTGAGCGCCTCCGCCACAGAACTCGCCTCCGGGGAGCAATGTTCACAGGGAACTGTCTCCAAGGAGGACTTGCCCGCTCCCTGCGATGCTGCCGGGATTCCTGCGCCCCGAGCAGCTACTGTGATGTGACTGCTGTGCTTTCATGAGCTCTTAGATTAAGATGATCCCGCTTTTGGCGGGACAGTCCCGCTTTTTAACAATTTGTCCTGCGTCCCGCGGCATTTTAAAAAAGTCCCGATTTTTGGAAAGAGACATATGTGCTACTCTTTGTAATATTTTAAGTAATAATATAATAAAAGAACTCTTCTCCCCCCCCCTCCCCCGGTCAATGGTGTCCTTGTTAAAATCTGGTCACCTTATCTTAGATACCCGTTCATCAATTAGCAGCTTTTAACGTGTGATGAGCAGCGGTCGGATGATGAGCTGCGCAGGCACACGGCCAGTGCGCCGGTGGAGGGCCCACACGCGTGACCCACACGCGTGACCAATAAAACACTTGAAGAGCAACCCTCTGTTTTCAATAACACGAAGCATTCTGAGGGAAGAGGAGCAGGGAGGGGAGTGAATCTGTTTTTACCGAGCAGGCGGGGTGATAAGCACCACATGAGAAAGCCAGGTGTGTGTCCAATAAGATGATGGCTGTAGGTGATTTCAATTATTCCAAACTAATTGAAATGTCTCCAAGGGATCCCGCCCCACAGCCTCCCTAAGAGAGAGGAGAGCGGGCTGCCTTCTGCTTCAGAAACTCCCAGAACAAAATTCCACCTTCCTCCCAGCCCGTGTGGCTCAGTGGCTGAGCGTCGACCTCTGAACTAGGAGGTCACGGTTCGATTCCTGGTCAGGGCACAGGCCCGGGTTGTGGGCTCCATCCCCAACAGGGTGCACGCAGGAGGCAGCCGGTCCATGATTCTCTCTCATCATTGATGTTTCTCTCCCTCTCCCTCTCCCCTCCTCTCTGAAATCAATACAAACATATTTTTTAAAAACTCCCTAGAACAAAATTCCACCTTCCTCACACCAGCCAAGACGGGGCCTGCAAGTTAGATGTCACCAAGACGCTGAGGTCACGAGGGCTGCAGGTGTCTGGAGGAGGCAGGAGACCTCATTTAAAGGGCCCGTCTCTGCTCCCAGGAACTGCCCGTCACGGGGTGGGCTTCTGGCTGGGTTCACACTCCGTGGGAGCCTTCCAGGCGCCTTCCCCGGGGCCCAGGCTCTAGCTGGGACTTTGCGGCATAAGTAGGGCCTTCCCAGGCGTGATACAGCCCCGGGCGCCCATGCAGAGGATTACACTAACATGTCATTAGAGACAGCACGCCCAGGTGATAGGTGGCACCAGAGACCCCGGGAGGTGCCCTTCAGGGATGACGAACTGCCTTCTCGCTCTGATCTGTGCGCAGCCCCGCCCGCCCCGTCCCTGGTGAGAGGAGAGGACAGACGGCAGGGCGTCTCCTTTAAAGAAGAACAAGCAGAGCCCTTTGCAGGGGAACACGCCCTGTCGGTCACCTCGGGGTGCGAGGCCATCCTGATGGGCCGGTGATGAAGGGATCCCTGCGCACGAGCACGGCTCCGGCCTCTAGCCCCATTCTCAGCGCACGGGGTCTGGCGTTGGCTGCACTGAGTGTTTTAGAAGGTGACCAGATATCCCGCTGTCCCGCTTTGGGTGGGACAGTCCCGCTTTTTAACAATTTGTCCTGCGTCCTGTGGTATTTTAAAAAACTCCTGGTTTTTTGGAAAGAGACTTATGTACTACTCTTTGTAATATTTTAAGCAATAATAATAAAAAAACCTCCCCCCCCCACCCCCCAATCAGTGGTGTCCCGCTTTACCAATGTTAAAATCTGGTCACCTTAGCTTTGAAGGGAGTGACCTTTAGGATGCACAGGCCTCCCCTGTGGGGACAGCACGCTGTCTTCGAGTTCCAGTGAACGTGCCACCGTTGGTCCCCGTGTGCCTTTGGAGGGTAGACCGCAGTGGCCCTAGCAGCCCGGTTCCATGAGGATTGGGAAGGAGGGCCTTGGACGCAGGCTCTGTCCACCTTCGGCCTCGCTGAGCTGTGGGTTCAGGGGGACCCCCATCAGTGCGGGAAGAGAGGCGCCCTCTTCATATTGGTGTGTTCACACCCCATCAGTCCTCTATTTTTTAAAAAATATATTTTTATTGATTTCAGAGAGGAAGGGGGGAGGGAGAGAGAGAGAGAGAGAAAGAGAGAGAGAAACATCAATGATGAGAAAGAATCATGGATCAGCTGCTTTCTGCACACCCTCTACTGGGGATCGAGCCTGTGCCCTTGACCCGAAATGGAACCATGACCTCTTGGTTCATCAGCTGAGCCTGTGCCCTTGACCCGAAATGGAACCATGACCTCTTGGTTCATCAGCTGAGACTCAGCCACTGAGTCACGCTGGCCAGGCAGTCCTCTGCTATCCAGGGTCCCCAGGCGTGCCACCTAACACATGGCGAAGGAGACTTCTCCGTCTCTGCGGGATTCATTTAAAAGAGGCAGCAGGGCCAGGCCTGTCCGGGGCACCTTTCCCCTGCCTCTGGGTTTTGTTGCTTTAGTTGGAGACTGTTTCATGCGCAGGTAGCGTGAACCATGTCGGGATATTGGCCTGTGATGCCGAGTCCTCGCTGACATGATTAAGAACATCAGTAATGCCCTAAGGTCACAGGGGCTTACGTTCTAAAAAGCAGTCAGTCGCTCCCTGCTTTCGAAGGCTTTTCACATCCACCATCGCTGAGTGGACAAGGTTTACGGACCTTTACAGAAAGGACGCTGATGTGCCAGGGGCTAAGGGCTCTGTCCAAGTCCGCCAGGCCCCTCTGGGTCAGAGCCAGGGTCGACACGGGCCCGTGTGGCCGAGAGGCCCATAATGCCACGTGCCTGCCATCTGCACCCAGGGATCTTTTCGGTCTCAGGAGACCCCGAATGACTCCTCGGAGTGAAGTTCTGGAAGAATCCGCAGGCTTGTAGACTAAACTCAGGTGTGGGGGCATTTTGCTGGAGGTAGTGTAGCTGAAATGAATATTTCTAGTAACCAGGAGCCACCACGCACCCCAAGGACCTCCAAGTGACTGCAACCACCGCCAGAGAGAAACACACGCTGGTTCAGAGTCCATGTTGGGTCCAACTAGAAAAAGACTCTTCGCCCTTAGAAGGGTTCTGGAACCCGGCGGGCTCACCCCATCCTGTCCTCTGCCCCTAAGGAATGCACAACGCCCGGCTCTCGGCCTCAGGCCCTGCTCCGCTGTAATTACAGTGGCTGATGTCCGCTCTCCCCGGACGGCTGGCTGCCCGGCTGCTCTGGACGCGGTCCCGCTGGGGCCAGTCTCCCCGCTAGGCAGCGGCCCAGGTGCGGACTCTGCTGGCTTGGCCCTGCTCTCAGCGGCTGGGAACTTCTACCCACTGGAGGCGAAACGCCCCCCCCCACACCCCCTCCCGAATGTGACTGTTTAATGCAGCGGTTCTCAACCTGTGGGTCGAACGACCCTTTCACAGGGGTCGCCTAAGACCATCCTGCATATCAGATACTTACATTATGATTCATAACAGTAGCAACATTCTAGTTATGAAGTAGCAACGAAAATGATTTTATGTTAGGTCACAACATGAGGACCTGTAATAAAGGGTCGCGGCATTAGGAAGGTTGAGAACCCCTGGTTTAATGTCACTGCAGCAACCTCAGGCCCACATTGATGTCAGAGAGCGGACTGGTAGCCCCGCCCGCCGCCTGACTCCCCACTTTCCTTTCGCGCTGTGAGCACCCTGGTTGCTGAGAGCAGGGGATTTCAACTATGATGCAAAGGCAGCCCGGGGCCTGGAATATGTCGCTTTCTCCAGAATGAGTGTGTCCATATTTTTGTTCGGATGCTCATTTAACTGACACTCCAGGTCCAGTCTTTTGAACAAAATTAATTTTACACTTTTATCAAAGTATTGATATACGTGGTCCAAAGGTGCTGGGTACTCAGAAACCCCCTAACACACAAAACGGCAGCCTTCCCCTCGCCTGCGCCCCAGGCCCCTCTCCCGGAGGCGATGAGATCGGTTTCCATGCTGGTTTCCTCCAGTTTTACCTTCGTTACCTTCGCAACCAGGACAACACAGACACACCTGTGCTCCCGGCACATCCTCTTCCTCTTCCCTCTGTTATTCAATTTGTCGAGATAAATTATTTTGTTGTTTTATAATGGCTACGTTAGAGGTCACACCGTGCATCATTCATTTGTTAAAATCTACTTTAATTCAGTATTTTTCACAAATTTCTATTTTTATTGTTATTACTTCCTTCATATCTGTTCTATGAATTTCTTTTTGAGTTGGAAATTTGTAATTTACTCCCAATCAGTTTTCTTTTCTCTCTTTCCTTTCTTTTTCTTTCTTTCTTTCTTTTTATTTTTTTTTGCTGTTGTTTCCCCAATGTTCTCTTTGTAGGAAAAAAAAAATCATTCTCTAGTAAATTCCTTAAGAAAGACAGAATTCTCTGAACTATTGCATGTTTATAACCGCTATTCTTTTGCTTTGATACTGTAGGACAGAATGAATGGAAATAAAATCCATGAATTATAATTTCTTTCCTTGAGTTTTCTTGAAAATTCCACCTAACTCTGCTTTGCAAATTATTTTTCAGAAGCATGGTATTAGTGGAATTTTCTTGCACTTGTAAATAGTTTGTTGTTGTTGTTTTGTTGTTGTTGTTGTGTGTGTGTGTTTGAGAACTTTTGAATGTTTTTCTTTATCATTGACATCTAATCATTTTTCTTGGATATGCCTCAGACACCATTATTTCTGGTCAATTTTCTCAACTACCCATGGAGCTCTTTAGTTATGTAGAGCAGGTCTTCTTTGACTTTCAGAGAGTTTAATTATAGTTTTAAATATTAGTTCTGTTTAATTATATACCATCTAACTTTAAGGGTGACAATTATATGTATGTTAGATCTTTGCCTGTCTTCCATTTTAACCACTTCCCCTCTAAACACTTCTCCTCCTCCTCCTTTGCCTCTTTTTCAGTCTAACTTTTTCCTCTCTATAGTTTTCACTTTTCTTTTCCTATACTCATGTTATTAAAATTTTATTCAATATATTCCTTTTTGGGCATCGTGCAGAATAGTTGTCACTTCTGATATGATACTTCTCTTTTAAATTCAGTCAACTCTTGTTTTATGATTTCCTTTTTTAACATTTAAAAAATTTCCATTTCCTGGTGGTTCTTCATATCCCTAAATGCTTGTTAAATGATATTTCATTTCGTTTTGGATTTTTTCTTCCATCTTTCTTCCATTTTATGGTTACTGGCAGTAGAGAGAAGAACTGCTATCAGCTGAAACATTTTGTTATTATGGTTTGTTTCCTTATTAGAGACGCTTTAGAAATGAAGATTCCTCATGTTTTCATTGCCCACAATCACCACACGGCTAGTGGTTTGGGGCGATTTCAAGAGCATGCTCTTCCTGTGTGCTTTGCAGTTCTTTCAACGGCTGGATTCTGATTGTTCTTTTAAGATATCTTATTGCTTTTTAGAGAGAGAGGAAGAAGAGGGAGAGAGAAATGTCAATGGCTTTGAGGGTACACCCGAGAGAAAGGGTATACGCCTTTTGACTTGACTTTCCTTTTAGTCTGTTTTACAAAACCTAAATTTCCTCCCTTGCTCCCCTTTTTCCTCCATCAACTGTCTCCTGAGCCTCTTCGTTGCTGTCCCTTTCCCTTCAGAAACATCCTTTCCAAACTGCGTGTTGGAGCCCGAGCTCACCTGTAAGCTGCCCCCTGCAGCCAGAGCTCCCACCAGGAGGATCCTTTCTCAGTATCTCACGTGTCTGAGGGTCATCGTTTCTTCCCTTTGTTCTCCCCTGTGCAGCTGATTCAGGGGCTCTCTCCCTCCTCCCAGGGCACACATTGAGAAGCAGTCCTCTTCCTGCCCGGCCAGTGTGGTTCAGTGGTTGAGCGCCAACTTATAACCAGGAGGTCACAGGTTCAATTCCTGGTCAGAGCACATGCCCAGGTTGCGGCTGGATCCCCAGTCGGGGCATGCAGGGGGAAGGGGGAAGCCAATCAATGATTCTCTCTCATCAGTCCTGTTTCTATCTCTTTCTTCCTCTCCCTTCCTCTCTGAAACCAATAAAAATACACATATTTTTAAAAAGTAGTTCTCCTGGGCCTTGATGTTCACTTTTCACATTAGTTAGAAGGATGTAGTGTCTCTGTCTTTTTCTTTTGGCAGAAGGCATGGGACCTGTGTGGTTTTATTTGTTCTTTGTGTTGATTGGTGAAGGTGTTTGCATTTAAGTAGTCTCCGTTACCTAGGCAACCAGGAAACCCCCTGGATGTAGCTGCAATTCACATCTACTCCCTTTACCTTTCTTTCTCTGTGGAAGTCCTTTATACTTAGTAAGTGGAGATACATGTTTTCAAACAATAACATCCTTGCCCCGAAGACACAAATTCTGTTTGGTAAACCTTAATTAGCATATACTATGAATTCTATTGTGAACAAAATTAGAATTAGCCATCAATGTTGAGTAATCCTATTGGCAAACTCATAATCACGTTTCGTTCAAATTTCTGAGTTTCATGACATTTGAAGTTCTGGACTCTGGGCATTGTCTCTGGAGCAGTTTAATGCCACCTCAGCATGAAATATACATGGAATATTCTAGAGCAAGGAAGCAGCCTGGGAGCCAAAGAGGATTAAATGGGATTAAACCGTGCACTCTGTGGGTTTAACCTCGCTGAGGTTTCCTTGGTGTTACATGTTCATAAACAACGTCGAACAGTGACGAGAAGTTTGTTTATACAACATAATTATACTGCACGATGAGTCTTCCTGTTATGTAGGCAATAAAGAACACGGGGATGCGCTTTGCGGAAAACGCTGAAGTTTATTAAAGATATAAATTATGGATTCAACAAATGCAACATAATAAATCTGAACCATATCGTTCGTGTGCTTGAGTAATTACTCTCTCATTTTCTCCTAATATCCTGTTGTTATTAGAAATTTTATGCTCTATTAATCTTCTTTGACTTTCCCCCGAATGTAACGTTACTATTAAACCTACGCACATGTGCAAACAAGCAGACGTTCTCGCCCGGGCACGTCACGAGAACCCTGACTAGCGTTCGCAGTAAGTGGTAGTAAAACTGAAATATAAGAGACAATAGGCATCTCTTCCCAGCCATGTACCGACCCGTTTCCTAGCATTATTCTGAAATTCGTGAGCAAGAAAATGTAAATTCGGAGGGAGTCCTTTCCGTGGAAAGCCTCTGCCCGGACGCGGGAGGGATGTTTTTTGTGTAAATCTTCACGTTTGGCAGGAAGCCGGGCGGCAGTGGCTGAACCGCATCTGGCAGCCCCAGGGTCCTGAGCGTTTTCTCGGAGCCACGGAGAAATTGTGGTCCTCAGGGCGCGCCATCATGCCTTGAGAGGCACAGGGCAGGGCAGGTCACGTCACTGGAGGAGGAAGGGTGAGCTCACTGCCTGGAAGCCACCGTCTCTGTGGGGCATTTATTCTCCAACCACCAATAATCAAGCGGGTGACTCCAGGGTCAATCGAAGTGAATTATATTAAATCACACCGTTTCCTGAAATGCTCGGAATATGTATGACAAAGGGGGATGGCGAGGAAACGTTCGATTGCAATGACCTTCAGTGATGCTTACATGTTCACAAGTGCATTGATGAGCGCTCGACAGCGTCAGCTAGACCCGGGAATGATGCAGACGAGGCGTTCTCATCCCCCATTTGCTCAAATCACCTGATAACAGGACTGAAGTCTCCTGTCCTCGCATTCGGTGTTCTCCCAACGGTGTCTGCCCTTCATGGCCTGCGCACCAATCCCGCACTCTCTAGGTGCAAAGCATTTAGGAAGATGGCACCACAGCTTTGCCCTCTGCTGAGGCCTCTGTTGTCTCTGATTCTGGATTGGTTCCACTTCTTAAAGAGCCTGAGAGACGGGTGCAAAGAGGGTGCCAGGGAGTGAAGACCTGGAGACAGTTACTGATCACTCAGTTGTGGATGAGCCTTTAATCCTCACCCGAAGCTGAGATTTGGATGCTCATCAAAGAACCCAAGGTCCTTGGTACCTGGGCAGCTGCACCTGTGCGTGCCGGCCGACCTGCAGTTAATGGGGGCAGTGGTTTCCGAGAAAGGCTTGAGTGGGGTGTCCCTGGGTGCCTTTCTTTCCAAACTGTTTTCTGGGTCATATTTCACCTTCGCTCATAAGTCTTGATCGGATCAATATGAACCCAAAGCCCACACTTTCTGACACATTCATCTAAGTCATGCTTTTTCTTTTGTCCACTACTAGATGCCCGGTGCACAAATTCATGCATGGTGGGGTCCCTGGCCTGGCTGGCGATCAGGGCCAATGGGGGGCGAGGAGGGATTATGGGAAGTTGGTCAGCTGGCTGGGGAGGGACTGTGGGAGGCTCCAGGGCTTGTCTGGCTCTCTTGCCCAGTCCCGATTGGCTGGACGCCAGCAGCGTCTGCCTCCCTGGTGGTCAGGGCACATCATAGTGACTTGTTGTCCAATGGGTTGGGCACTTAGCATGTTATGCTTTTATTATATAGGATGGAAAAAAATCCATCCTTAAGACAGCGGTAAAATATATTTTCCCCTGTAAAGAGAGTGCATGCAGAAAGTCATATTGGTTTTTGTGTCTTTTATAATAGACACTTATTATTTTCACCCAAGGAAGCATCAGATTTGATTTCTGTAAAGAAAGTGTTGGTAATACGAAGTTTATGAATTTCAAAACCCTCGTCAGACTCCTTTAAACAAGGTCAGTGCTAAAGATCTGGCCCTTGGTCTGAACCCCAGTGAGCATGCTCACATATATACACACACACTTAGGGAGGATTAAAATATTCTCATGGCATAGGAGAGACTCAGAGTCACGCATGGCTTTTTTATACTGACTCGCACCATAATGGGGTATAAAGACAGTATTTCAGAGAAAGTATCCTGAGTGGTAAAGTCATACTTTTACTATTACTTTTGTGCTATGCCAGAGGCCTTGCACTAGAAGTTAAAACCCAATTCTTAGACACAGCCTATCTAATAAAAGCCTAATATGCAAATTGTTCCCTTGACCAGGAGTGTGAGCAGGAGTTCCACTAGGGCATGGAGCCAGCCAGTCAACAACCCACAGCCCCTAGGGGGTGAGGCCCTGGTCAGCAGTCAGCAACTGCTAAGGATCCTACCTGTGCATGAATTTTGTGCACTGGGCCTCTAGTAGGAATATATTTCAGAGAGTTGACACATGGCATGATCCTTGATTTATTAGAATCCATTTTATGCATTTTTTTGGGGGGGGTAGCATTTTGATATTTGAAAATTCAGGGCCAAATCCACTAGGTCACATCATTTCTTGCTTCATTGTAATGGGAGCTGTATTTACTATTATTGATTTTTATCGAGAGGAAGGGAGAGGGATAGAGAGAAACATTGATGACAGAGAAGCATTGATCGGCTGCCTCCTGAATGATCCCCATGGGGGGTCAAGCCAACAACCCAGGTACATGCCCTTGGCTGGAATTGAACCTGGGACCCTTCAGTCACAGGCGTACACTCTATCCACTGAGTCCATCTGGTTAGCTTTAAATACTATTTTTAAATGGGTCTCTCCAAAATGTCTTTAAATAATATTTTGGTCTACATTTGTAAGAATAAATGTCTGTTTTTGCACTGGTCTAAAAGCGAGGACAGCCCAGCCGACATGCTCAGTGGTTGGGCATCAACCTGTGAACCAGGAGGTCACAGTTTGACTCCTGATCAGGGCACGTGCCCGGGTTGCAGACTTGATCCCCAGTGTGGAGTGTGCAGGAGGCAGCCGGTGGATGATTCTCTCTCATCATGGATGTTTCTACCTCTCACTCTCCTTCTCCCTTCCTCTCTGAAATCAAGAAAAGTAAATTTTTAAAAAAGCGAGGACAATTCCGATGCATTCCTTTCTGTAAGCACCAGGTTTATTACACAGATATGCCTGCTTCTCGATATGCATTAAGTTTACCTTCCGGAACAGGACGGCTGAAATTTCAGAATTCTGGCTGAAATTCTCCTAATCAAGAAAGTGCATCTCTTGGGTGTTAGACCTCGGCATTCTGATCTATGTGATCAGTTAAAATCGGTCTTTATGCCCTAACTGGTTTGGCTCAGTGGATAGAGTGTCGGACTGAGGACTGAAAGGTCCCAGGTTCGATTCCGGTCAAGGGCATGTACCTTGGTTGTGGGCACATCCCCAGTAGGAGGTGTGCAGGAGGCAGCTGATCGATGTCTTTTTCGTAGATGTTTCTAACTCTCTATCCTTTCCCCTTTCTCTCTGTAAAAAATCAATAAAATGTATTTTTAAAAAATCGGTCTTTAACAAAATGATAGACATAGACCCTTGCGTTCCAGCAGGTTGGGGAATGCGGACTTCGCTGGTGTCCTTCTCCACCCCTTGATGAAACTGCATGTGTGTGTCCCTTCCATTTAGATTTCTCCAGCACTGTTATTCTCTTCTCCGTCGGCACTGTGCGGCCTGGGTAGGGAGGCCTTTTTCTCCAGCCTCCTGGAGTAGGATGATAAATTCTGTGGGAATGTTCCTAACTGTAAGCTTTCCTATTTGCTCTAACTCCATTTATATCCCCGCTCTGTAAGTGAGAAACTTCCAGCGTGCATTTTGCTAAGGTCATTCTTCTTCTTTCCCGACTTCATCCTCCGACTGAGATTAGGGCACTGGACAGGGTCACATTCATCTTCTCAAGGCGCCGAGACCTGCCCGGGCTGCATGAGTAGTACCTTGGAAATCTGGCTGCCTGTCCTCAGGGCCAACCCAGGTACTGAGTGTTATTCAGCACCCGGAACCCCGATTCTCTAAGTGGGCCCCCAACTGATTTGGCTCACTTACCCTGCCCCCACCTCCCAAAAAACTTTATAAAACAACCTACCCCCTAAAATACTTTTGATTCCACATCCAAATGCTGTCATCACGTGTGTGAAGGATGCAAACAGGCATCATTTCCAGGATACTGTAAATCTTTACATTTATGAATAAAATAGTCTCATTCCTTTTAACGGATCTAGTGGAATTTGATACCATGATGATTTGATATTCATCATCATTGGAGAGATACACAAACTACCCTTTAGCAGTTAGAAATTTTATATTTTTATTTTCTTTTGTTTGAATTAAGTGGCATGTTCATTCCACTTCTGAAACAGAATTTTCTTTGTATCTAATATAAATTATGATCACCCTTTAATGCTTCTTTGAAAAAACACACAAAAAAAATGTGTGTGTGTGTGTGTGTGTGTGTGTGTGTGTGTGTGGTGTTTATCTTAATTTAAAATTTTTTCTCATTGATTTCAGGGAGAGGAAGGGAGGAAGAGAAACATCAGTGATCAGAGAGAATCATTGATCCATTTCCTCCTGCACATGCTCCACTGGGGATGGAGCCTGCAACCTGAGCATGTGCCCTGACTGGGAACTGAACTGTGACCTCCTGGTTCACAGGTCGGTGCTCAACCACTGAGCCACACTGGCCAGGCTATATGTATTTAAATTTTAAAAAACTCATTGTGATGGCAAGGCTGTTAGAAATTGTCGTGGCTGACACTGCAGTGAGGTCGGTTTATAACTAGAGAAGCATAACATTCTTTTCACAGATCACTTATTCGGCTGTGACCTCTCCCCTGCTCCCCCCCCATATATATAACACTTTGGGTTTATAGTTGTGGCTTTATAATCAGATATTTTAAAAATTCAGTTGAGTAGTAGGTAGTTCATCATATTTTAAATTTGCAGTCGGCCATAAATTAAATTTTGCTCAGTAAAATTTCAAACCTGGTCATTTCATATATTTGTCATGGATCTATCTTGTCAGGAAAGTAATAAATAACAATCATCATATTTCATTCCCCCAGCCCTGTAACTTACTTTAAATTTGAATAATTTCAAATTCCATAAACGAACCCGAAGAAGAGCCCTGTCTGGTTTGCGGTCTCTCTCGTGTGCACTCAGTGGTCGGGAACGATGTCCACCCTGCACTCAGCGTGGACAACCGCAGGGAAGGGCTGCTGCCCACACAGACGGGGGGTCAGGGTGCTGCTTGTGCTGGAAAGGTCGGGTCCCACAGAAAGGCCCAGCCTATCGCCCCGCAGAAGGGTGCCTGCCACACGTAAAGTGAGCAACACCACACTAGCATGTCCGATCGGCCCGTGAGGACACCTGCAGGGCCAGCGGCCTCGCGGGCCCATTTAGAGTCAGGCCAGGGGTCAGTGAGTCCCCACCCTCCGCCGGGCACTGCCATATGCATGCGCGGTCAGTGTGGTGTGCGTGGCATTGACCGTCGCGCTGGTCGCACACCAGTATTTTCGCCTGAGCTTTTCTTTGCATAAAGAGATTTCAATGCATTTAGACGATACGCAGTGGAAGCTGCTTACGCCACGCAGTGTAAGAGCTTCGATGCCAGAGTCTCTTCAAACACCACAGAGTGCAGGCCGGGCTGCTCACAACCGATTGAATGTTAAGCAGTTTTTCAAAGAACAAGAAGGAAAGAAAAAAAAAAAAAAAAGCCCAAGGGAATAACATGAAATCTATTCTCCTTTGAAAACAAATTCTAAAACGAGGCAAAATGTGCAAGTGATTACTTTTTAACAAAATGAAGTGGGCCGCACTGTCCTGATCAGACCCTTGGACTAGATCATTGGAATCCACGGGGGGGAGGGGGGGATGAGGCGCCCCCAGGCGGTGACGGCTCTAAGGGGTGGCAATCGGGTGCATCCCCCCAGTGCCAGGGCGGCAACAGGTCCTGAACTCAGGTGCCACAGGAGTCTGCACAGGCGGCTTCTACTCCGATGGGAGCTTCCGCTGCGACCGCACAAGGCCCCAGCCGCACATTTAACGCGCATCCCAGAAAGGCGTCCGTCCCCAAGGAAAGGGACTAAACAAGGGGTTATTTGTGCGCCTCTAACTGGCACTGAAATAGCGTCCCCTGAGCCTTTACCTCGTGAGCAGCTCCGCGGTCACACACAGAGCCGGGCCTGGCGCTGGATTCTCTGCAGAGCAGAGCCCTCTGACGCGCAGTGACTTCAAACGCCGCCGGAAGCGATGGCTTAGCTTTCTGTTTCCCACGCTGGTGAGGCTGTAGTGTCCCATCGAGCTCCACTTTCAGGTTTGTGTTTTCCAGTTGCTTCGTGTTCGCTCTTTGCATTTGTCAGATGTGTCTCTGGTTCAAACGCCCGCAGGGCCTGGGCTCGGAGTCGGACATGCTGGGCCCCTTCACCGTTTCCCATCGTTTCTGTCCTGCTTCTTCCCCTCAGCCTTGGCTTCGGGCAACCTTGGGTTCTCTCCCCTTCCTTCTTCCCACATCAGCACGATTCGCACCCTGCTCTGCCTTTGGCTTTTCCCCTTGGAAGACCATGGAGACCCCTTCCTGCAGGACAGCGAAGACTTTCTCCCTCGTTTATGTGGCTCCGTGCTATTCCGTTGGGTGGGAGGCCCATAGGGCTGTCCACCAGCCTCCCGCTGAGGGACATCTGTGTCCCATCTGCTGTCATTACAGAGGATGCTCTAGGCCAGTGGTTCTCAACCTTCTGGCCCTTTACATGTAGTAGCTCCTCATGTTGTGACCCAACCATAAAATTACTCTTGTTGCTACTTCATCACTGTCATGTTGCTGCTGTTATGAATCATCATGTAAATATCTGATATTCAGGATGGTCTTAGGCGACCCCTGTGAAAGGGTCGATTGACCGCCAAAGGGGTCGCGACCCACAGACTGAGAATCGCTGCTCTAGTCAATAGCCTTAGGTGTGTGTTGCTTCCAGGTAGATGCCTGGAAGGGGGGTTTCCGGGTTGAAGGTAAATGCAGATGAATCAGAGGATAAATCAGAGGATTTATCAGAGGATTTCTGCTACGCTGCACCCCCATTCACAACCTGTAAGAAGGCCTGCTTCCCCAAGGCCTCGCCGATGAAGACTGCTTGTATTTGTTGTTGCAGAGATGTTTTCTGGGACTGCTGCGTCCCCACGGTGCAGAGATAAACACCCGCCCCCGCTGCTGACCCTGGTGGTGGGAAGGACCCGTGTGTTATCATTTAAGAAGGTGGTTAAGGCCTGTTCTAGTTCAATCATGTAACCAAGTATTTCATTTCTTTTTACATCATTTCTCACTGTGACTAAAAAAAAAAAAAATGTTTCATATTTTCAACTTCTCGGTAACGAAAAAGTAAAACAAGCTAGCTGCTGGACAGATTGGGCTTCGGCAATATATCATTTTCTTCTTAATTAAACATGTAGGAAAAGTTTATGAAAATTAATGGCTTTACTGCTGACTGTCTATGTAATTTATTGAATTATATTCAAAAGCCTATGAACACAGCACTGGAGCAGGCCAGGCTTTCGGGCCTCACTTCAAAACTGATCTGTCATTTCGGTCTCACGTTAGTTAGTTGTTATGTTTAATTACATACGATTTTAGCTGCACCTAATTGTATTAATGCAACCTAAGTGCTGGGACATAATGCGCTGACTTATCTCGTTTAGAAAATGAAAACAGGTCCTTGCCTGTTTCTCAGTCACATTATTATCATTACTAGAGGCCCAGCGCACGACTACACCGTGTGTTTGGAGGGTCCCCTTGGCCTAGCCTGCCATCAGGGCCATGTCCACCTCCCCGTGACGCCTCGCACGCTCTGCAGATGCTGCCGGCACCCGGCCCCGCCCACCGCTGCTCATTTGGTCATGATGGTGTCCCGACCACAGGTCTTTTATGATATAGATTTTTGCTACTGAGTTGTGTGCGTTCCTCAGATGGTGTGGCTGTTAACCCTGAATCTGACACGTGGTTTGCAAACTTGTCCTCCCGTTCTGTAGGTGACCTTTCCACTTTGTTGACTGTCTTTCAGATTCACCCTTCCTGACGCCCCCTGCCTCCTCCTCCTCCCTGTGCAGGTTCCTTTCCGCCCACTGGGGCCGAGGGGGCGGGGCTGGGGTGGCAGGGGTGGGGGGTGG
>PVJC01012588.1:0-39439 GCA_004026665.1 Murina feae | reverse complement strand
CCTATTTAAGGAGTTTATTTTATGACACCTTTAGTTTGTGTTTACATTTTTACTGGTTTGTCAAGACCACGGCAGGTAAAGTGTCCAATATGCTAAAGAAAAACCCCTATCTAATAAAGAGGGACTATGCAGGGGAGGGCAGTTAGGGGTGATCAGGTGGCAGGGAATAGTTAGGCATCGATCAGGCTGGCAGGAGAATAATTAGGAGGTTATCCGGTTGGCAGGCAGAAGCGGTTAGGGGCAATCAGACAGGCAGTCAGGTGATTGGTTGGGAGCCAGTAGTCCCGAATTGTGAGAGATGTCTGACTGCCGGTTTAGGCCCGATCCCTATACCGGCAGTCAGACATCCCCCAAGGGATCCCAGATTGGAGAGGGTTGAGATTGGGCTGAGGGAACCCCAGCCCAGTGCACGAATTTCGTGCACCGGGCCTCTAGTAGATAAATAATACAGGCTGTGTGTGGGACTTGAATGACTGAACAAATGGAGCTTCTATTTACTGAAGTGAGGAAGGATATGGAAGAAACAGACCTGGGGAGAAGGATGAAGAATTAAACTTTGAACACATTAAGTTTATGATGGCTTTAGATATTGCAGTCAAGTAAGACTAGGATTTGGGAAAAAGTATGAGCTAGAAATACATATTTGGGGATCATTAGTGCGGAGTCTATATTTGAAGGCCTGGATAAAATAATCCAAGGGAGGGAATGTAAATGGAAAAGATAAGATGGACAAGCACTGAATTTTGAGGCATATCCACAATAAGAGACCAGAAGATGAGAAGAACCAGGGGAAAAAATGGGGGGAAAAAGCCAGGAGGAGGGAGTGTCAAATGCTGTTGAAAGGTCATGTAACATAAGGACTAAGAGTTGATCATTGTGTTTAAAAGATGAAGGCATTGGCAATCTTGACTGGAGCAACTTTAATGGCAGTGAAGGATTAAAGCAAAAGTGATTATTGAATAATCTTACTCTACAGGGAAGAAGAGAGGTTGCATAGTAGCTAGAAGTTTAAGGGAGGTCAATAAAGGGTTATCTTTAAGTAGTGAGAAGTAATTATCTGCTTTGTATGGTTTTTTAGGGACATACCCAGTGGAAAAGGAAAATTGATGATGCAGATGAGATTAACTGGAGAAACATCCTTGAGTAAGCCTGAGACGTTGGATCTGGAGCACAAGAAGCAAAGTTTATCCACAGAAGCAAATATGGAGTTATTTTAAGCAACATTGGTAGGTGGGTAGAGATGAGTGCAGCTGATGGACTTACTCTAATAATTGCTTCTGTTTTCCTTGTAAAATACTCATATACATAAAGCAAGAGATATAGCATCTGCTGAGAGAATGGCCCCTTGAGTTTGGAAGAGAAGGTATAAAGTAGCTGTCTGGGAATGCGGAAGAGGGCGCGACTGCCAGGCAACTTTGCGAGCCCCTTGAGGTTGATGACTATGTATCTGAAGCGGAACCAGCTGCACGGTCATGGACTTTTCTTCAGCCTGTTAGTCTCTGCCTACTTGTGCACAGACACAGGTAGGCAGAGGTGGGTGGCACTTGCCATGAGCAAGGGCATAGAAGAGAAATGAGGACATAAACAGTAGCAGTATGGTGAAAATTTGATATAATGGATGTTAGGTCCTAGTAAGTTAAACAATGACTGTAAAAAGGAACACCTGGGGAGAAAATAAGAAAGCATGGTAAGTAGAAAACATAAAATAAGATGGCAAAAATTAGTGTCATCGTATCAAACTTCCACTGTTAATAAATGAACTCAGCCCTGGCCCGTGTGGCTCAGTTGGTTGGAGCGTCATCCCATGCACTGAAAGGAGGTGGATTTAACCCCCAGTCAGGGCACATACCCAAGTTGTGGGTCCTGTCCCTGGTCAGGGTATGGACAGGAGGTAGCCAATCGATATTTCTCTCTCACATTTCCCTACCGCTTTCTCTAAAATCAGTTTAAAATATTTAAATAAATAAAGAAACTTAGGCTAAGTTAAAACAAATTTTATCTATATGCTGTTTATAAGACACATAAAGAAAATATATTACATAAAAGATTAAAATTACAGGAATAGAAAAAAGTATACTTGATAAATGTTACCAAAAAGGTAGGCATCTTTATCTAAATTTCAGAAAAAATTAAAATCAAGGTAAAAAAGCATTGAAATTAACCAAAAGTATAATTCTTATTCATGAAAACTACAGTCTACCAGGGAACCATAATAGTCATACATGTTATATCATATGTATTATGTTATATAATAACAAAGCTTCACAGTGAAATTCACAATCATAGTGGGACATTTTAGGACATATTTTTTGGAAATCCATAGATAAGAGACACCAAAGAGAAAAAACATGAAGAAATTGAATTAATGTAACCTCAATCACATATATGATAAAATTTTGCTAAGCAGTATGAATTCATATCTGTGTCATGCACAAGTATCATATATTAATCCTCAAAGAAATTTCCAGTAAATTTCAAAAATCAAATATTCCTAAGGCTACTCTCTCTAGCAATGAAATAAAAGTAGAAATCTATATAAATAAAAATGTAAATGTTCACTTGTTCAAAATCTCAAATCTCCAAAAGTTCTTCACTGATTGCTTTGAAATTTTGACACAATGTTACATTCGAATATGCTTGTGTTTTTATATTCCTACGTTATGTAGATGTCACACCTGTGACAGGTAAAAACATGCTTTTTTTGAAAAAACAGCTCCATCTGTTGGATGTAAAAGCAACACACACTACTAACTTAACATTATTCAGTCTAACATTCAAAGCCAAGCAGTCACATGCAAGTCCATCAACACTATTGTGGAAGCAGATGAAGCAGTTAATTATCCAACAGAATTTTGGAATTCACTCGATCTGTCAGGGATGCCACCACATGTATTGCAATTGAAAATCGACATGCCAATTGTCATGTTGCGAACTATCAACTAGCACAGGGCTGGGCTTCGGGCCAGGGCTGGGCTGGGGCTCAGCGCACGGGTAGCTGCCTAGGTTTCCCCCACACCAGCGGCCCGAGGGCTTGCAGGAAGAGCAGGGGAGTGTGGCGGGCGAGAGCGGGGGAGCTTCATTGGCTCCTTTTTCCTCAGGCTTTTGGGAGGCTCGGGGAGGGCCCCTGCTGATGGGAGTTGGAAGCAATCAGGTTGCTTTGGGCACAGGGCTCAGGGTGCAGAGTGTGGGCCGCTGGTGGGGAGCGGGGGTACAGGCCAGCACTGGGGGGCCCGGGCTGCAGAAGTGCACGTGTGTGAGGCCAGACCAGCCTGGCAGGGCAGAGGTGGCAGTGTGCCAGGGGCAGCAGCCCGGGAGGGCGCATTGTATACTCACAAGCATTGTGCAATTAAACATATTAGAAACATGCACTTTCTCTTTTCTTTCTTTTCCATTTAACCAGACTGAGCCACAGCAACGTGTGGCTGGATACAGCTAGTTTAATAATAAAATAATAAGTTTCAAAGTCTATCACCTTCAAAGTTTTTCCACTTGTGACTGCATGGGTAAACCTAGAAGATACTGTGTTAAGTGAAATAAGTCAGATGAATACCGTATGATTTCATCTACATGTGGAATCTGAAAAACAAAATAAACAAAAAAACAAAAGAAAACAGACTTACAGATACAGAGAACATGATGGTTGTCAGAAGGAAAGATGGGTGATTGGGAGGCTAGGTGAAAAAGGCGAGGAATTAAGAAGTACAAATTGGCAGTTACAAAATAGTCATGGGATATAAAGTACAGCATAGGGAATATAGTCAATAATCCTATCTAATAAAAGAGTAATATGCAAATTAGGCATCACTCTGTCACAAAGATGGCTGCTCCCATAGCCACAAGATGGCAGCGCCAGTCCAGCTCAGCCCTGCCACTGAAGTGGTCAGACCTGTTAGCCAGGCAGGTGGCAGGGGAGGCGGGGGGCCCGAGGGGCAGAACAGGTGATCAGAGGGGGCTGGGGGGTCCCCTGCCCAGGCCAGAGGTCTCAGGCATGGGCAAGGGCGGAGCCAGTGATCAGAGGGGCAGGGGTGGAGGCTGCGATCACAGGGGTCTGGGCACTGGCAGAGCTGGCAAAGCAGGGACCTGGAGGTGCCCTGACCAGGCTGCAGCCTTGGCCAGAGGCTGCAGTGAGGCAAGAGCAGAGGTGGCGATGGCAGAGGGCAGGATCAGAGCCGGTGATTGCAAAGGCCTGGGCTCTGTGAAGCTGGTGATCTGAGGGGCTTAGGGGTCTTCTGCCCAGGCAAAATCATAATATGCAAAATCATAATATGCAAATTAACCTTCACTCCATCACAAAGATGGCGGTAGCCAGGGAGCTGTAGCGAGGCAAGAGGCTTGCGTTGCCCCAGTGATGGAGGAAGCCAAGATTCCCACCTGCCCTGCAGGCCCTGAGCTCTGCTCAAGGCAACAAAGTTTCAATTACAGAAGGTAAATAAAACCAAGATACCTGCTTCCAGCTGGCAGCTTTGAGTGGGACCAAGGCAACAAAGTTTCAATTATAGAAGTTAAATAAATCCCAGATACCTGCTTCCAGCCTGCGGCCATGGCCAGCCTGATAATGACCCTCTGCCTCTCACCCAGGCTGGCCAGGCACCCCAGCAGGACATCCTTCAGGGCAAACCAGCTGACCCCCACCCATGCACCAGGCCTCTGTCCTATATAATAAAAGGTTAATATGCAAATTGACCCTAACAGCAGAACGACTGGGAATGACTGATCACTATCACACACTGACCACCAGAGGTGGTCAGGAGCTGCCCCTGGTGGTCAGTGCACTCCCACAGGGGAAGCTCTGCTCAGTCACAAGCCAGGCTGATGGCTGCCAGTACAACGGTAATGGCGGGAGCCTCTCCCGCCTCCTCAGCAGTGCTAAGGATGTCTGGCTGCAGCTTAGGCCTGATCCCCTGGGCAGCAGGCCTAAGCCAGCAGGTGGACATCCCCCAAGGGGTCCCAGATTGTGAGAGGGCATAGGCTGGGCTGAGGGATCCCTCCTCCCACAAGTGCACAAATGTTTGTGTACCAGGCCTCTAATATTGTAATAACTACATATGGTGGCAGGTGGGTACTTGAAATATCAGAGGAACACTTTGAAAAGGATATGATTGTCTAACCACTATGCTATATGCCTAAAACTAATACAAAATAATATTAAAAGTCAACTGTAATTGAAAAATAAAATGTGAAAAAAAGCGTTCTAGGTAAAATTTGAATTATGTAATCATAGATGCAGTTACAGAATGGTAAATTTATATTCAAATAACCTCAAGACAATACCACTCAAGTTCTATGAGTACATATGCATGTGCTCAATGAGAAGACAAAAAATCTGAAAGCATGCCATTGCTCCTCCCATTAGCACAACTCAAAACCCTGGAAATTTTATGTAAAACAAATGTAAAAAGACTCAAACGGTAAAGTGAGCAAGCCAAACTGGCTCTGGACCAGGACCCAAGGAACAGTAATTTGGTGGAGTCTCTGGGTTTTCTTTTTGCCTCATTGATCCCAGACTTGGAGTGGAAGAGGCAGCAAACCAGGATGCCCAATGCACACAGACCAAAAAAGTGCCAAAAAAGCCAGCTCTGCCTGGCTAAAGTACAAAAAGGGACAGCCTAAGAAGACAGAAAATTTTAGACAACAATCTTTCTACTCCAACCAAGAATCACCAAAAAACCTGGCTCCAGCCACTCCCATGCCAGCCAAATCCTAGACTTCTGCCTTTGCAAGGCCTTGACAAAGTGCCACGCACCCCTGCCAGGGGAGTGCCAGCGAAGGCCAGTGTGGCTGGGACTTCTAGCCCCACCAGGGTGTCTGTGAGCACCACGTGGACACTGAACTCCCGCCCCCCTTCCCCCCTTCTCCCTCTCTTCCCCCATCCTCCCTCCCCACCTTCTGTCACAGGGATGAGGATCTCCCACCCACCTCAGGTGTCAACAGAGGCTGTGTGAGGAACCCAAGCTTCTAATTCTACCTGGCTGTAAGGAACACTTTCCCCGCCAGAGCAGTGTCTCCAAGCCCAGCCAATCCAGAGACTTAAATAATACCCAAACTCACAGCATAATATGAAAATGTCCAGGTTTCTTCAGAGAATTACCAGCCATACCAAGAACCAGGGGAATCGCAAAGGAAATAAAAATGAATGTTCTGACATCGAGATGACAGATATTAGAATTATCTGATGAAAATGTCATAGCAGCCATCACAAAATGAGTAGGAGTTACACTCATCTCTTCCTAGGACCAAGCTGGAATCAGCACTAAGAAATTACAAATATGCTTTAAACAAATAGAAAAATAGAATGTTTCATCAACAACAACAAAAATAGAAAATATAATAAAGAACCAAAATAAAATTTCAGAAATGAAAAATACAATAACTGAAATAAGAGGGTGGAGAGTCAGTGAATTGGAAGCTAAAATAGAAATCACCCAACTGAACCACAGAGGGAAATAGAATAAACAACAACAACAAAAGAACAGAACCTCAGGGACCTGAGGGAATATAACAAAAGCTCTAAGATTCCTGTCATTCTAGTCTGAGAAAGAAAAGAAAAAGAGGGTGGGCTGACAAGTACTCAAAGAAATAAGGGCTGGGAACTTTCCAAATCTGGCAAAAGTCATAAACCTGCAGATATAAGAAGCTAAGTAATAAAACCATAGAAATCCATGCCAAGACACATGATAAATTAAATTTCTGAAACAGAAAGGTAAAGAAATAAATCTTGAAAGCTGTTAGAGAGAAATGACCCATTCGAATGACAGTGATTTTTTTTTTTTTATCAAAACCATGAAGGTTAGCAGGAAATGGCTTAGCATTTTTCAAATGTTAAAAGAAAAAAACTATAACCCAGACTCTCCCAATGAAAATCTCATTCTCAGATGAAGGAAAACTGAGAGAATTTGTCAGTAGCTGACCTACTCTAAACAAATGGCTAAAGGAATTTCTCTAAAGAGAAAAGTAGTAATAAGAGAAGAAAGCTTGAAACATCAGGAAGGACAAGCACTGTGGCAAACAAAAAATATGAGTAAATACACCAGAATTTCCTTATTTTCTTGAGTTTTCTAAATGATGTTTGATGGTTGAAGCAAAAATTATATCACTGTCTGATCTGGTTCTAAATGTAGGAGGAGGAAATAGTAAAAACAACTATATTGTTTGTGAGAAAGGGTAAAGGAAAAACAAAGGTGAGGTTTCTATACTTCAATCAAACTGGCAAAACAATGATGCCAGGAGACTGATAAATTATGTATATACTATAATTTAATATCTAGAGCAACCATTTAAAGAACTATACAGAGAGATAAACTGAAAAACGTGAGAAATACATCAAAATTAACATCACTCAAAAAATGAAATACTTAAGTGTAAATCTAACAAAATTTGTTATGCTAAAACCTATACAATACTAATGAAAAAGATCAAAGATCTAAATAAATGGAGAGACATACCATGTTCATGTAATAAAAGACCCAACATACTAAAAATGTCAATTTCCTTAAATTAGCATAAATATCTAACACAACTCCTATAAAACTCTCAGAATGATTTTTGTAGATATATATGAGTATTCTAAAATGCATATAGAAAAGCAAAAGAACTAGAATAGTTAAAACAATTTTGAAAAAGAAAAAGAAAGTGAAAGAAGTCAGTCTACCCAATTTCAAAACATATTATACTATAGGTCCAGTGCACAAATTCGTGTACCAGTGGGGTCCCTCAACCTGGCCTGCTTCCTCTTGCAATCCAGGACCCCCTCAGGGGATATAGAACTACCATTTTTTGGCCTGATTCCCCTAGGCCATGCCAAGGAACCCCACTGGAGCATGAATCCATACACCGGGCCTTTAGTATGCATATAAGATCTTTGGTTAATCTATTCCCACTCTCCCCCCTCTTCCCTTCTCTCTGAGATTCATCAGTCCGTTCCATGTTTCCATGCCTGTGAATCGAGCGTCTGCCCCCTGGTGGTCAGTGCTCGTCATAGCTACCAGTCAAACAGTCGAACAGTCAGTCAGTCAGTTAGGCTTTTATATATAGCAATTGCTATAATAATCAACACTGTGTGATACTGGCAAAGGGAGAGACACATGGATCTATGGAACAAACAGAAAACCCAGAAATATATCTACAAAAAAATATGTCCAACTGATTTTTGACAAAGGTACAAAAACAATTCAATGAAGGAAAGATGAATTTTTCAACAAACGATACTATGGCAATTGGACACCAACAGTCATACAGCTGAGCTTTGACCTTTCATAACTTAGACAATCAAAGTATTTCTCTCACATCAATGTCTCTTTCTCTTTCTCTCTCTCTCTCTCTCTCTCTCTCTCTCTCTCTCTCTCTCTTTCTCTCTCTTTCTCCCTCCATCTCTTTTCCCTCTTTCTGCTACCCTTTCACTCTCCCCCTCCCCTCCAAAAATCAACTCAATTGAAAAAAATATCCTTGGGTAAGGATTAAAAAATAATTAATTAATCAGTTAGTTAATTAATTAAAAGGGGTTTGAGGACAAACTCAGGGAGTAGTCAGAGACTAAGTTGTGTGGCTCAGGGTGGGAGCCATTGCCCCTCCTCCCAACTTTCTACTACACCAGAACAACCCTGCAAGCCAGAACAGCTCTGTGCACACCTATGCCAGAATAGCAGCAACCTTGCCCCCAACATGCCACAGCAGTGGTGTCCACCATCCATGTGCCAGAGCAGTGGCACACTGGTGCCCCACATGCTAAAGCAGTAGTGCCCTGCTCCCAGAGTTGAAGAGCAGGGACCCCACTCCCCTGTATGCTACAGCAGCAGTGCCTCAACCTGGGTTCCAGAGCAATGGAGCCTGTCCTCCCATGAGAGACCTACCAGCCCCA
Organism: Murina feae; assembly: GCA_004026665.1. Lineage (NCBI taxonomy): Eukaryota > Metazoa > Chordata > Mammalia > Chiroptera > Vespertilionidae > Murina > Murina feae. The sequence continues at coordinate 30,585 of PVJC01012588.1, read as the reverse complement.
TCACAGAGAACCATTAGCTCCATACTTTCGACTCCCAGTGGCCCTGTCCTGTCCAACCTGTTCTCTGCAATGTTGTCAGCAGGCTGTAGCCAGCTCCTACTGTATAGAAGACTCTCCAGAAGGTCCAGGCAGACTCAGGGACATCTCAGCAGGCAACAGGCCTTGTTATGGCCAATTCTACTTTGTAGAATCAGCCCTCCCTACAGCATGTAGTCAGGTTGATTTTCAAGTCAGGTGGAGGAACAATCCTACTCACAGATGGGCTGACAGCAATCAATACTCAACTACAACAGAAAAGCTCACATAACCACACAAAGAATAATCCTGGAGCACTTAGCTCAGATAGTCAGGGAGACTGCACCAGTGAGCCCCACAAGACACCTACTACATAAAGCCACCATGCCAAGATTGTAAGGCATAGCAGACCAACCTAATCCACAGAAACAAATACAAAGAGGCAGCCAAAATGGGGAGACAAAGAAGCATGCTCCAAATAGGAGAAAAGAAGAAATCACCAGGAAAATAACTAATGGAATGGAGGTATGCAAACTACCAGATAAAGAGTTCAAAACAATTGTTATAAGGAGCTCAAAAAATTAGGAGAAAATGGATAAACTCAGTTAGAACTTAAAGGATGGTAAATATAAAAAAGAACAGAAACCACCAAAAAGAACCAGTCAGAAATGTAGAATACAATATCTGAAATGAAGAATACACTAGAAGCAATCAACAGCAGGCTAAATGAAGCAGAGGACTGAATCAGTGATTTAGAAGACAACATAGCAGAAAACACCCAATTCAGACCTGCAAAAAGAGAAAAAAAATTTTTAAATGAAGATTTTCCAAGGAAACTCTGGGATAACATGAAACAACAATATTCACATTAGGGATATCAAAAGAAAAAGAGATAGAGCAAGGATAGAGAACTTATTTGAAGAAATAATGGATGAAAACTTTTCTAACCTGATGAAGAAAAAGGACACACACACACATCCAGAAAGCACAGATTCCCAAAAAGGTGAACCCAAAGAAGCCCATACAGAGACACATCATAATAAGAATGGCAAAGGTTAAAGGCAAAGAGAGACTCTTGAAAGCAGCAAGAGAAAGACAGTTAGTTGCCTAAAAGGGAGCTCCCATAAGACTATCAGCTGATTTCTCTAAAGAAACATTTCAGGCCAGAAACCTACAACCAAGACTACTCTATACAGCAAGACTATCTTTTAAAATTAAAGAGGAAAAAATAGTTTACAAAAAAGAAAAAGCTAAAGGAGTTCATTCATCAAAAGATATAGGGTAGCTGAATGGATAAGAAAAGAAGACTAATACACATGCTGTTTAGAAGAGACCCACCTCAGAATGAAAGATACACACAGACTGAAAGAAAAGAAATGGGAAAATATTTTATTCAAGTGGAAATAAAAAGCTGGCTTAGCAATACTTGTATCAGACTAAATAGACTTTAAACAAAGAATATAATAGCATACAAAGAAGGACATTATCTATACTAATAAAAGAGTAATATGCTAATTAGACCAGATGTCTTTTGGATGTCCTTTCAGACAAAGCCACAGCAGTGGGGGCCAAGGCAGAGGGGGTTAGGAGTGACCAGGCTGGCAGGGGAGAGCAGTTAGGGGGTGATCAGGCTGGCAGGAGAGAGCAATTAAGGGTGATCAGGCCAGCAGGGGAGAGTGGTTAGGGGCAATCAGGCAGACAGAGTGGTTGGGCGATTAAGCTAGCAGGCAAGCAGTTAGGGCAATCAGGCAGGCAGACAAGCAATTAAGGGTGATCAGGCAGGTAGGCAGAGGGGTTGGGGCAATCAGGCAGGCAGGCGAGCAGTTAGGAGCCAGTGGACTCAGATTGTGAGAAAGAGGCTTAATCCCTGGGTCTAATCTAGCAGTCAGACCTCCCCCGATGGGTCCTGGAGTGCAAAAGGGTGCAGACTCGGCTGAGGGACATACCCTTCATGCACAAATTTCATGCACAGGGCCTCTAGTGGTAGAAGAAAGTTGACACTGATGCAATTGCTATCTGTGAGTCATGCTTTAATACAGTATCCAAAGTTGTACTTTAGTTTTATCAGCTGTCCTGACAGTGCTGTTAATAATCATGATTCCAGTCCAGGACCATATGTTGCGTCTGACTGTCATGACCCAGGAGTCTCCTGTAATCTAAAACAGCCGACACCTTTCTTTGCTTGGATCACATGGACATTTTTGAAGGGAACTGTCTGACTATTCTGTGAAATGCTTCTCGATGTGGATTGGCAGGATGTGTCCTCAGGTGGGGGCTCCAATCCTGCCTTTTCTGTGGGAGTGCGGCAGAGTCACACTGAGACTGCCTGGAAGCTGCTTGGTCGTCACTGATGGTCTTCATGGTGATCGATTGGTTGAGCCTAAGTTGTTATTTTCTTCTGTAATAAACAAGCACTTTTGTGGGGAGATACTTTGAGACTCTGACTCCACTGCTCCTGTTCAGTTTAGCATCTACTGATGATTCTTGTCTGAACCAGTTATTGTAATTGTTGCCAAATAATGACATTTTAAAAACTTCATCTGTATTTATTAGCTAACATTCTACTACAAAGGAAAGCTTTTCCTTTTCTTTTTATTTATTTAGTATTGTTAGAGGCTTGTGGAGATTTAAATTTCAATGAATTTATAAATCATTACTGTATTTATTTTGATGCTCCAAATGGCCCAATGAGGGCCCCTACACGTGGGCTCCTGCATCCCTTTGACATGTCTCCCTCATTCTCTGAGTATTTCCTTACTGTCACAGCAGACTGTTCTAAGCTCACTTTTTTATCCAATGCACCAACCCCAGGATCCGTCATTTCTCTAAGGAGCTCTGGTCTCTGGTTCCTTTTAGTGGAGACAGTATCTAGAAATCAAGATTGGGGCATTAGATGTCACTGAGGTGCTTGCAAATTTGCTAAAGAGGGAAGTAGCCAAGACTAAGGACGGCATGGGTGGAGAGCACCCTTGTTCTCCGTCAGTGGCAGAGTGACTGGTGCAGCCGTTGAGAAATGACATTTGGCCACACCTGTCAGGCACTGACTGTTAGGAGCGCACGTGGGCACGGCCATGCCACTTGTGGGAATCTCTTCATCCCAAACTAGCACACGAGTGCACAAAAGCAACACGTCAGAAACGACCACAGTGTCCATTAACACCAGGTGAGCTGAAGAACCCGTAGCACTTCCTTCCTAAAGAACACTCGGTGTGTGTTGAAAACAATAAGCCAGATTTTTTTAAGTCTATAAATTATTATTGGAGAAGAAGCAACTCACAGAATGCTATGTATAGGCTGATTTGTTTTATTTCAAATGAGGTGTGTGCCTCTTACATAGGTGAGTGTGTTTGTGTGGGACACACACCCCCGCCTCCTAGGCAATGCTATCCCTTAGAATTGTAGAGAGTGTGTGTGTGTTGGGGGGGGGGGGCGGGGGGGGAGGAAGGGCAGCTGAAAATATGAGAGCAGAAAATTATGGTTTTTATTTCATACATTTCTAAACTATTTGAGAATTTTATAGCACCCATGTATTTCTTTTGTAATTAAAAAAAGAGAGAGAGAGAGCATACAGAGATAGTAGGTGTAGATGAGGCAGCCAGCTGAGGCTCCCCAGCCTATGAGACTCACCATATTGATGAATACTAAAGCAGCTTTGAAAATAATAATAAAATGATCTTATCACACGTGAGGTTAATCAGCTTTGGAAATGGGAAGAAGAGGAGGAGGAGAAAATCTCAGCAGTATTGACCTGCACACGTGCCCTGGAGCTGAGCAGGGCTTTGCCCAAAGCCTTGACTCCTGTGAAGGGGTCCCACAGGCTATCCCAGCCTCAGGCTCTCAGAGATTCCAGGTTTCAGCTCCCCAGCTCAGGCCTGGCTCCCCACCCCCCTTCTGAGGTAACTGGCCCCCATGGAGTGGTGCGCGGAGAAGACGTAAGGTGACCAGACGTCCCGCTTTTGGCGGGACAGTCCCAATTTTTAACAATTTGTCCTGCGTCCCGTAGCATTTTTAAAAAGTCCAGATTTTTTGAAAGAGACATATGTACTACTCTTTGTAATATTTTAAGTAATAATAAAAATAATTAAAAAAAAGAACCCCCCAGTCAATGGTGTCCCACTTTACCAATGTTAAAATCTGGTCGCCTTAGACAAGAGGGCTCAGACACAGCTGACTGGCCTTTGGGCAGGTGGAGAGCTCTGCACAGGTCAGGAGGGCTGACCCTGGGGCCAGGCTTTCTAAATCCAGGTGGCTCACGGCCTACCAACATGCGCAAGTTCTCCCCACCTCTTCAACCACTGAAAATGCCCTCCGTAGGGTTGTTGGAAGATCAAATGAGTAAACATGCCAGATGCTTAGGGTAGGAGCTGGTATGTAGTGAGCACTCAGAACCATTGTTTGCATGATTCCCCTTCCCAGCAGTGACGGTGGCCCCTGTCCTGTCTCCAGGGGACGCAGTTGGGGCCGCCCTGCTAGGGGTGCCATGGGCTGTAGTCTGCCATCGGGGTGTGCACTAGCTAGGAATGCTTTTGGCTGCAAAAATCCTAAACACGGCAGCTTAAACAGGTAGGTTTTGTTTGAGGCCCACAGTGGACAGCAGCTCGGCCACAGGGGCCTTGTCTCAGCACGTGCTTAGCCTGCCTTTCACGCGTGCTGCCTCGGTGCTGCAACATGGATGCCCCAACTGCGAGCATCACATGCACCTTCAAGGTGGGAAGAGGGAAATGGGAAGAACACTGGAAGCACCAGCCACACTTGGTTCTTTTATTGAGAAAAAGAAGCCTTACCAGAACCCCCTAGACGACTGTCCATTGTGTCTCATTCCCCAGCACTGTGCCACCTGACCACACTTAGTTCAGACAGGCTGGGAATATAGTTCCCTTTATGACATCAAAAGTGCAGATCACACCCTAGCCGGTTAGCCCAGTGGGTAGAGCATCAGCCTGTAGATAGAAGGGTCCCTGGTTCCATTACAGTCAAGGGCATACGTCCAGGTTGCGGGCTCGATCCCCAGTTGGGCATGCAGGAGGCAGCCAATCAATGATTCTCTCTCATCGTTGATGTTTCTATTGCTCTCTCCCTCTCCCTTCCTCTCTGAAATCAATAAAAATATACTTTTTTATAAAAGTGCAGATCGCAAGGGAAAGGATAACCTCGCAGAGCCCACCACTGTTTTCTTTATTCCATTAAAGGAGAATCTGTGGGACCACATTTTAGTGAACTGGGTGTGGGCGACGGAGCTCACCAAATGTTTTCTCAGCAGAAATCTCTGTTCTCTCAGGGACTTGGTGAGACTGACAGCTGTGCAGACCAACCAGGGCCTCCAGGGCCCACATCCACCTTCCAGACTCCGCTGGCTCTCTGGCAGGAAGGACGTGGCTGCCAGCTTCGGGTTGGCAGGGATCCTCTGCTCATTTCCTCCAGGACTCTTAACTGCCTTTCCATCTCTGGACTCTCAGAAGCGCTGGGGCTGGGGCTCCCATGTGTGACCCACGGCCCGCTTCATGTCCGCTGGGCAGGCCGGGCTGATGGTATCTAGTTCCTGAGGCCCCTCGGTGAACTCAGACCCCAGATCCACCCTCCTGATAACAGTCTCACCTTTTTCCTGTCTTCTAACAAATACCAACTCCTGGAGGAAACCCAAACTCCTGGCCGCTTCCCAGAAGTGAGCCTGGTCTGAGCCCCAGTGTGGGAGGAGGCAGGATGGGGACAGGACTCCCCACATGCCCAGCGACGGGGTGCCCCCTCTGGGCCCCAGCCCCCCACCAGTGGAGCCGGTCAGATCAGATGCTTCCTGGTTGCGCTCCTCTGTGCGTGTTCCATGGACGGACTCCTTTGGCTCACTCATCGCGGTGCCCAGATCTATCCCCGAGCCAGGGCCGGCTCTGTGGCAGCCACCGCCACCTCTGGCAGGAGGGCCTCGGCCACAGTCCCCGGCCCCGGAGGAGAGGCGGTTCCTTCCTGTTTGAGTTTGGGGAAGTGCACTTGGAACACATCTGCATCAGAGAAGGGAATAGTGTGATCCCCAAGAGGCCAGAAAAGAAGAAAAAATTAAATTGCCGAGACACCCAGCCTGTAGGTCCTGCTCTCACACCCCCAGCTCTTGGCCACTGAGAGGTGGCAAGTCCTCCTGGGCCCGGATGAGGAGGAAGGAAGCAGACGGTGTGTCAAACAAGGGCTTTCCTAGGGATTTGGCCCTGTGAGTGCCAGCTTGGTCTCTCACCTACACCAAGTCCTCGCTGGCTGTGGGCCTCCCCCCTCTCCCTCACACAGCCCATGAGGCTGCTCCATCTGCCTGATGAAGAATGGAGGCTTGGGAAGGCCATGCCTTGCCTGAAGCCACAGCAGAGCCTGGGCCTGCGCCTGGCCTTGCAGCTCAGGATGCTCAGCCACCCAGCTGCACCCTCAGCAGGACTGACAGCCGTTCCGGAGCCCCTACCCTGGTCAGTCAAGGGTGCCCGAGGTTGCCTCTCCTCTCCCCTCTCTGTAAGGCTTATCAGCCCCCCCCCCCCCCCCTCACAAACCACATGAAACAGCTCTAAATGCAACGTAAGATTAAAGGCTGAACCTCGTCCCAGCCAGGAAGTCCCAAGTGCAGTGTTCCAGCTCAGCTCCGCTCCCAGTCACCCCAGGGTTACCTGCTCGCCAGCCTGGCGGAAGTCAGGGAGCAGCACCTCACCTCTAGGCTCCTGAGGACCAAACACTGGTTTCCCCTGGGCCTGGGGCAGTCTCCCTACCCCCCGCTTCCCGCTACCAACCCCCCCCCCGACTCCACCCCTCTTCCCATCTAGCTGGACAGTCCCTTTGGGTCTGAGTAGCTACTTTGCTCCTCTTGACAAACTGGGTCAAACTGCGTCCCTTCGTCCCCTTTGCCCTCATACTCTTGAGCCTTCTGCAGAACTTGGGACATTCACTACCACTGAGCCTTGAGTCTCCGCCCCTCAGTGGGGGAGCAAGGGCAGGGGCAGGAGGGGGGAGCCCCTGCATAGGCTGGAAACATCAGAGCAGCTCCTGACCTGCAACCTGCAGGAGACAACTCCAGGTCAGACACCCGTGCATGCTGGGGCCTCGGCTGCCTCCTCTGTGGGACTGGGCCTTGTAATTTTCCAGCACCACTCTGGGGCTGAGGCGGGGGTGGGGGGGGGAGATGAGAAAGGGGAGCAGGAAAGGGCAGGCGCCCCAGAGGAGGCCCTTTAAACCGCCTAGAGAGGTGGCAGCTGGGACCCAGGTGACCTGAGCGGGGCGGGGCGGGGTGGGATGGTGAGTAAGTTCTGCAGGGCTCAGCAGAGAGTGCCACTGGGCCAGGCACCGCAGGAGAAGAAGGGGTCGTGGGGCCTCTGGTTCTTGTCCGGGGAAAACCAAGAGAGAGGCCAGATGTGGGGATGGGAAGAGTGGAAGCAAGAGTTTGCTTGGACACATTAACCTGAGATGCCTGCTGAGTGCCTGTGAGAAGCTGTGGGGGCAGGAGGCCTGGAGGCAGGCGAGGGGCACAGGGATGTGGTGTTGTTGGGAGGGGCTGGTGGGGTTTAAGCCCTGTGTCTGCATGAGGTCGCTGAGGAGTGAGGGTGGGGTCAGCTGAGGGCCCAGGACGCAACCCTTCGCTGTCACAACCACATTTATAAAAGAAGACGAGGAAGGCATATGGTGAGGAAGATTAGAGATGGGGAGGGGGGGAAGGGGCGGCCCGGGAAGCCAAGTGAAGAGCGTGAGGGTGGGGGTAGGGGAAGCGGGGGTGCGGGTCCAGCACTGCCAAGGGCTGGGAGGTGGATGGAGCAGGGTGGAGGCCTCCAGCCTTCAGGCTCAGACAGGGCAGCTCAGCTCGCTGAACAGCAGGTAACATTATCAAGGGCGAGAAGTGTCAGGGCCCGGGAGCCCGGGTCTCAGCGTGAGGAGCACCGCATGTGCTTGCATCCTAGGAGGTCTCGGGCTTTGACAATCTGCCTCCTCCGGGCTCCTGCCCTTTCCTGCTCCCTCTTCTCATCTGCCCGCTTCCCCCCTCCCCACACACACACACACAGCTCCAGGGTGGTGCTGGGAAATTACAAGGAGAGGATGCACAAAGGGGATTGGCCGGGTTCGGGGGCCCAGGCTGAGTATCAGGTGCAGATGGTGCTGGTTCCAGTGGGCTGGTAATTAGTGAGAAAGGTTGGGTGGTTCCTTTAAAGAGAGAAAGAGGTGTGGGTTGAGGGACATAGGGGCTGGATGGCACAGGTGTGGGAGGGAGTGACCAGGGTGGGCTGAGCCTGGAGGTGTCCTCACACAGACAGCCTGGTGCCCGGCAGGGGTGGCAGACGGCTGAGCCCATCCAGGGTCTGGGTTTTGCTAGGTGGTAGCAGCAAGTATCATGTGTGGGTGGGATGTCCTTGTCCCGGGTCACCCCCAGGGCCCTCACCTGCTCTGGGGGCGTGGACCCGGTTGAACCTGCTCTGCCCCTGAGGACACGAGGTTTGCGGCTGAGTTATGAAAGCCAGAGCTCAGCAGGTCCAGCCGAGGTTCAGTAAATGGGCAGGTGAGAGGACACGGGTTAGTGACAGCTGACCTGGGAGAGGGTCGTGGGGTGGGAGGTGCTCCAAGGAGCGGGACCCACACATCCTGAGAAGCTCCACACACAGTGGGGCTCAGAGAAGAGCTTGTCGTGCGGATGAAGGATGGTCCTCACACTTCTGCTGTAGGCCTTGGAGATTGCCAAAGTCCCTTCTGAGGCTCAAATCCACTGGCTCTGACCCGGAATGTGAACTGGAAGGGAACTCCGAGCAGATGCAGGAGAGCAGCCCTGCCCCTCTGTCCCCTCTGCGGTCTTGGCAGTTGCGCTGCCAGCACCGTGCCACAGCTGCCTCACTCCATCTCAGAAACCCTGGGGTGCCAGGTCCTCCCCGAGTCCTGGTGGCCCTAATCTGTGGCCACAGCTTGCTCCCCATTCTGAGAATAAGCAGGAGGCAGCAGAGGCCTCAGGTCCTGTGACCCGAGGTGTTGACCTAGAACCCCATGTGTGCCCAGCTCTGTGCGAGGCCTCGTGGGGAGAGCAAGAGAGGAAGTTGCCCTGGTCCTTGGATGCCTGAGGCCTTTGGTGCACATGACTGCAAGGTGAGCATCGCCACGACAACAGGTAAGGGAGGAGGCCTCAGGTGAGCCTGTGAACAATGTCCCACACCTGGCAATGGAGAGAGGGCGTGGGCCTGGGTCCCTGTGTGGTGAGCCGCTAGCTGCCCTCAACTCCCCCGCACACACACACACCAGCTCCTCCCTCTCGTTGGGGCTGGGAAGCTCAGCTCAGGGTTCTGTCACTCTAATAACTGCCACAGGTATAAAAGTACAATCATGATGAGTACGTGGTCCTCACCCCCACCAATCATTGTGGCGGGGAGGGATGACCATCCTGGTCCTCTCTGGGGCAGGTGGGTTCTGAGGGCCCACGAGAGGGGGAGGCAGCCCAAGCACAGGCCATAGGTTCCTGGCAACATCACCTCATGCTGGCTGTGCTGTCATTAATGCAGCCACAGCTTGGCAGGTGTATAAAGCAAGAACATTTTATAACACGATTTATAAAATGCCCCAGGCATGACAAATCCTCCCTCTGTGGGGATCACTTCCTGCAGGAGACTGCTCTGGTGGCTCATGTCATGGACTGGAGCGTCGTGGCATCCCAGACGGCGGATGCCGAGAAGCCGTGACGGGCGCTCATGCAAGGCCACAAGCCCAGAGGGGAGCACAGATGTGCCTCGTGGAGGGCTGACTCCAAGACTCGCTTCAGCTGCAGTGGGGAGGCGGTGTGGATGGTGTCCCTAACTCCTGGTGGTGAGTCCTAACTGGAGCCTGCCCCCTTGACCCAGACTCCCTGGTATGACCTCTGACCCACAGCGTGGCAGACTGTACTTTCCAAAAATGACAGCAGCATTCTGCCCCACATGCTCTTTCCGAATCTTCCACTCACACGTTGGTGGATTCTATTATTCCCCACCCCTAGAGACTGGGCCGGCCTTCTGACTGCCACGAAGAACAGAGCCAGGTCGAGGACGCAGGAGACTTCTGAGGCTCGGTCACAGTGATGGATTTGACCACCATACTGTAAGGAAGCCCAGACTCTACAGGGGGCATGTCTGTGCCCTGGCTGGTAGCTCCGTGAAGATCGCAGGTCTGGGCTGACAGCCAGCACCAACCACAGCCCTGCCCGCAGGTTACCCTAAGCTCCGTGGAGTGGAGGAGAGATGAGCCATCCCAGCTAGCACTGCTCAAGCCGAAAGTGCAGAGTTTTGAGCAGAGGAAATGATGGCATTGCTTTCAGACCCTCGGTTTGTGGGCAGTGTTATTCAGCAGCAGTAGAACAGGGCCCTGGATGATCTCGGCCTTCCCTGTAGCTCCCTGTCCCAGGGATGTAGCACTCACTCTGCAAATGGTTGGCCGAGGACTCTGCGGGCACAGAGCTGCTTGTCCTAGGTCAGCAAGAAGGAAAGGCTAAGAGCCACATTCACCAGGACCTGCCATGCGCAGGACAAGAGGAGTCTCATGCCCAAAAGCCCTGTCTTAGGTTTTCTATTTAAAGGGAAATGTGTTCCTGGTAGCAAAATGCTAGGCACTGGTCTTCAGAGATGAATATTTGGGTTCTTTTCCCAAAGGTTGGGAGATATGTGAATCCCTCTGTTGAACTCGCAGCAAGCTGAGCTCGGGCCTGTGGATTGCTTTCTTTAAGTCTCCGCGGGAAAGCAGCAGAATAGGGCTGCCGTGAACACAAACTCTGGCACTGACCAGGGTGGGTCATAGCAGCAGCAACATGCTGCGAGGCCCTGGAATAAGTTTCACCCAATGAGAGTGGATGATTTTATTCAACATGCATATATCATACGATCACGCCTGCACAGCAGTGCCCAGGAAACCCTTTCTACTCACATAATGCTACCTGTCATGGAAAAGGGCCAGTAAGCCCTCCATCCCCAGTAATGACCGGAGGGAGGTGCCTTAGTTGGGGTGCCAAGGGAGTCCTTATCAAGGTCACTGTCATCATTAGAGACAGGAAACTTCACACCGATGGCAGGAGATGTGGGCTGTGGCTCCCTCCTTCACTCTGGCCTCCGGCAAATCTGACCTCTATGCCAGCAACCTCAGGACCACCTCCCATAAGGGCCACTGCCCCTAGAATGCACCAGGCTGCCTTCCCCCTCAGCATCTCCTGCTAAAACTCCTATCGTTAATCAATACATTCTAATGTGTGGATCTCTAAAAACAAACTAAAAAATTAAAAGTACAAAAAATATCTGAAAGACCATTCCCTCCTCCGTTCCCCTGCCCTCCCCCGCCACTCACACACTCAAAATAAAAAAACAAATGAGCCCAGCTGGTGTGGCTCAGTGGTTGAGCATTGACCTATGAACCAGAAGGTCACGGTTCGATTCCCAGACAGGGCACATGCCCGGGTTTCGGGTTCAATCCCCAGTAGGAGGCGTGCAGGAGGCAGCCGATCAATGATTCTCTCTCATCACTGATGTTTCTCTCTCTCTTTCTCCCTCTGCCTTCCTCTCTGGAATCAATAAAAATGTTTTTTAAAAAAAGCCAAACAAAACTAATAGCGCTCTAAGTTCATTATCATGAACTTCTTTGCAGTTCTACATTAGTTTCCTCGGCTGCCACAAGGTACGACCTGGTGGCTTAAACAAGAGAAGTGTCCTGCCTCGCAGGCCTGGAGGCTGAAAGTCTGAAATGTGGCCGGTTCCTCTGAGGACCCTGAGGGCAGGGAACCTCCTCAGCTCCTGTCTTCACATCTTCTTCCTCCCTTATGTCTCTGAGTCTGAATTTCCCTTTTGTCTAAAAGCACCAGTTGTATTGGATCAGAGGCCACCCAATGGCCTTATTTTCACTTGATTGCACCTGTAAAGACCCATCTCCCACTAGGGTCACCTGCTGAGGTGCTGGGAGTCAGGACTGCAGTGTGGGTTTGGGGAGACATGGCTCAGCCTGTGGCACAGTGTAAAGAGTAACAGCCCGACTATGTTTATCTCCTCGGTGAGCTCAGCATGACTCTACGGCGTCCAGGCCCATGTCACGGGCAGCCCTGCAGCCAGGCCCGGTAGGCAGAGAGCACAGGGCACTGCTTTGCTCTGTGGCCTTGATCTGTCTCTTGGGGCCCCGTGTCTCTGTCTGTGTGATGAGGCTGAGAACGGGTGGTCCCTCAGGGCCTCTCAATCCTGGGATTGTCAAGGGCTCTTGCCTGGCATCAGGGCCCAGGACAGCCCAGGAGGGGCGGGACAGCTATGCTGAGATCACACGGCTGCTGTCATGGCACTCCAGGGCAGGGCACTGCATCAAGGGCTAGTTCTCAGGTCAGCTCTACATACAAAAGCTGACCTTGCTGAGTTTCTCCACTGCTAATCTCTCAGGAGTGTCCTCGGGGGCTGTGTGGTCAGAGCCCAAGGGAAGCAGAGGAACATCTGAAGGGCAGAGAGCTGGACAGAACATGGGGAGAGGCTGGCATGGTGGGGCTGGTCCCTGCCCTCTGCAGCTGCCAGAACTCCAGACCTGGCAGAAAGCATGGCTGATGAAGAGGGACCCCAGGGAAGGTGGGGACTTGTCAGGAAGGGGCTGGGAATAAAGGCTCTGTCCACCTTGCCTTGGTCTCCTCCAGGGTCTCCATATTAAGGGACCGATGACAATGTGTTCCTTCCCCAGGACGGTCCAGGGCAGACACCGCCCCAGGCAGCCAGGCCCACTGGCCCTGACTCCGCCTGCCCACCCACTGTCCATCCTGCCCAGGTGCAACGTGGGCACCAGGGTGGGTGAGGTGGGGGTTTGGAGGATGAGAGACAGAATGAGCAAGCACAGCCCTCACGCAGAGGAGAGCCAGTGCTGGCCTCTCACCTGGCCCAGGAGGAAGGCCAGAGCTGCCGCCGCACGGGGCCTACCTGCTTCTGTGCACGAGCCCCAGCTGGAAGCTCCCTGCAGAGAATCCCCCAGCCACTGGCCAGCAAGGCCTTGGACTTTCATCTCCTTGAAGGAAGCAGAAGATCCCAAAATCCGGAATAGACGGACTCCATGCTGGCTTAGGCGGGTTTCACCTAGACCAGGAGTGGGGAGCAGCAGCCGTTGTCCAGAGCAAAGACAGCGGTGCGTGTGGTTGATTACCAGCAGGAGGCGCCCCCAGTGCCGGAGTCTCACTGCTCTGGTCTCGGCCTGGCCTCTTTCCTGGCCACCTTCTGCAGCCCCAAAGAGGCAGGCACAGGGGTGAGGCCTGCTGAGACAGTGCTTGGTCCAGGCCTTCGGAATCTTGTTGGCAATGGCCTGGAGCTCATCACAGAGCCGGGAGAAGGGGAAAAGGAAGCCTGGTAGGCTCAGATGGACGCCCCTGCTCCCAGTAGCTTCCAGGCAGCCCCATGGGCAGGCACGGCCCAGTAGAGCTATTTCTCATCCCTGTCGGTTATGCCGGCCGAGCCCTACAACACGGAGCATAATTATTGTCCGAAGTATGTAACCATGGAAGGTGGTGGCGTCCCTTAGACATCCTTTCTGGTGTGTAGGACAGCACTCCAACCAACTGAGCCATGCGGCCAAGTTGATTTCCATTCAAGTGAACACTATCTCCTCTCCATGACCAGAACACATTTCCGAGCAGTGCCTATCTCACTGAGCATAAATCGTTTAGAGTGATGCTTCCTTGGGCTGCAAGGCTGTCATTGAAGATGGACAATGCCTTTGCTCTGAGGCTCAGTCTGGGCAAATAGCAACGCATGGGCCAGCCGGAGTCACAGGCACCACTGTCCTGGCACCTGTGCGTGCTGTGAGGGGCCTGGGGGCCCCAACTAAGGACACAGGCCCCCTGGCCTCCCCATGGCATCCCCTCTGGCTTCAGCTTCTTCTGGCCCCTGCTGGCCACACACAGGTCCTGGGTCTTGCGGAGACCATGGCTTGCGGAGACCAAGCCTCTAGAGCTGAGCAGGCAGTCGTGGCAACAATGGCGATAGCTGTCCTGCTCTACATACAAGAGAAATGCGCCTGCTGTAGAGTCCCTGGCGCTCAGTGTTGTCCACAGGCCCAGTCACAGATCTTGCATTGAATTTGGTCAAATCATGGGAATGGCCATTCTGTAGGCCTTTGCGGTGAGGGACTGGGCTCTGCAGAGGACTCTGCAGGATCTGAGCCTCACGCGAGGGCCAGCGGAGTCAAATGACCCAGTCTGCTGACCACACTGGATCCGGCTCACACACAGCTCCTGTTCAGGAAGATGCCGCACTCCCCAGGAGGGGGGCTAGGGAAGGTCTGAGCTGGCCCCCTAGGACCACGGCTAAGGGTGAATATGGAGGGGCAGGGTGAGAGGGCAGAATACCCACAGGAACGGAAAAGCCGAGGCCAAGTTTCTCCGTCACAGCAGCTGGAGCTGCTGAAAACAGCTCCAGGAATCCACAGAAGTCACCTGGTGAGAGGTGAGGCCCCTCCTGCAATCAACATTGAGTCTTTCTTTTTTACTTTGAGGGACATTTATTTTTTTTAATATATTTTTATTGATTTCAGAGAGGAAGGGAAAGGGAGAGAGTGGGGAAACATCAATGATGAGAGAGAATCACTGATTGGCTGCTCCCTGCATGCCCTCTACTGGGGATGAGACAGCAACCTGGGCATGTGCCCTGACCGGGAACCAAACCTGATTCATGGGTCAACCCTCAATCAGTAAGCACACCAGTCAGAAAAGGGGACATTTATCAAAGCTGGGGACAGTTAAACAAGGAGGAGCTTCCCACAGTGGAATCAACAGGGGAGGCTAGGCGGGGCTGCTTCAGCTCACAGGGAAGTCAGGGAAAGGTTAGCCCGGAAGAGATGCCACTGCCCATTGCTCCCCTGGTTGCAAGTCTTGTGGGGCCCCTTAGAGAGCTGTGTGCCTGTGGGTGAAGAAGTGGGGGGGAGGCATGGGAATGACCTGGGAGGGAGAGCGCCTGTGGCCTGGGTTCTATGTCTTGAGGGCTTTGTCTCAGGAACTTTAGGGGAGGTCTCTGTCATTGAGTCTTGGTGCACTGGTTGATTCGACAGTCTTGTCTAATGTCCTATCCTGTCTGGGCCCCTTCTCTTAGATTCCCCCCCATGCAGTGCTCATCACAAAGCTGTGCGAGGAGGAGGCCAGCCTGTGCCCTTGGAGTCACACCACCATTCCTCCTGTATCTTTTCTGTGAACCGGATCCTGGGTCTCCACAGTAGCCCCTCCTGCTCCTCCCTGGGCTCTCCGTGCCACCTCCTCTCCCACATTCACTTTGCTGGGAAAACAAGCTTCGCCAGGGACCCCCTCTACTCCCACGTGGCCCAGAGCTACAGCACAAACCATGTGGGCTATAGTTCTTTGGTGCTGGCCTCATCCTATATAATAAAAGCCCAATATGCTAAGTGTCTGGTCATCTGGTCGGTCATTCAACCAATCAAAGCATAATATTCTAATGATATGCTAAGGTCACTCAACTGCTCACTATGATGTGCACTGACCACCAGAGGGCAGATGCTCCAACCAGTAGGTTAGCTTGGTGCTGGGGTCTGGCTGATTGGGATTAAGGCTGGACATACCCTGGAGCCCTCCTGCAGGTCTTCCCCAGCTGGCCAACCTCCCGCGTTCCTCTCTGGCCCCGATCATGTACCAGTGGGGTCCCTTGGCCTGGCCTGCGCCCTTTTGCAATCTGGGACCCCTCGGGTGATGTCGACGAGCTGGTTTCGGCCCACTGGTGGAACGACCAGTCTCTTTTTTTTTTTTTTTTTTTTTAAATATATTTTATTGATTTTTTGCAGAGAGGAAGGGAGAGGGATAGAGAGTTAGAAACATCGATGAGAGAGAAACATCGATCAGCTGCCTCCTGCGCACCCCCCACTGGGGATGTGCCCGCAACCAAGGTACACGCCCTTGACCGGAATCGAACCTGGGACCTTTCAGTCCGCAGGCCGATGCTCTATCCACCGAGCCAAACCAGTTAGGGCAGGAACGACCAGTCTCTATGATGCATACTGACCACCAGGGGGCAGGTGCTCAATGCAGAAGTCCATTGGCTTAATGCCCTGTAATGACTTCTGAAGGCGCCTTGCCCAAGATGGCATGGGCTGAAGCTCCAGGTACGATGTGCAACTTCTAGACCCATCTCAGGCCGGGTGTCTGACCCATCAAAGGGGGCGTGCCACTCAGCCAGAAGCTGGGCTCACGTGGTTGGCAAGCACAGCGGCGGCTGTGGGAGCCTCTCCCACCTCCATGGCAGTAGGACATCCCCCAAGGGCTCCCGGACTGCGAGAGGGCACAGGCTGGGCTGAGGGGACCCCCCCCCCCCAGGGCATGAATTTCGTGCACTGGGCCTCTAGTGAGAAGACAAGTTGCCATTCGAAGGGGGCATCTTTCCCCTTACAACAAAGGCCTGGTCCTGGGGAGGGGGCAAGTGGGATCTAAGAACAGAGCAGCACACAGGGCTAGTGGAACATGTGGCCATTTGGTGTCCAGGCCAAAGCTAGGCAGAGGCTGGTGGCAGGACCCAGGGCTTGCGGGAGGACCTGGGCAGACAGAGCCCAAGATAAGCAGGTGGGAGCCCGTCTGGAAGCTGGGAGGGGGAAGCTTCCAGACATGATTGCATCTGACCTTCTCTTCGTATCTCCTCACTCTGGCGCAGGGCCTGCAGTGAGCTCAGCTGCTGTGTGCTCCTGGCCTTCAGCGCAGGGACTTTGCAAAGATCCCACCCCTGGAAGCATCGTGTCCTCCACAGGGCCCTTCTCAGGCTCTGCTCAGGGGGACTGGGGGGGGGGGGGGGGGGGGGGGGGGGCAAGGGAGCTGCTCCGAGTGCAGAGAATCCTTCTGAGCTTCCGTATCAGCTTTCTGAGAGACCCACCCCCCACCCCCCTACCCCCGACCTCTGTTGGCCTTCAGGACCCAGGTCTCCAGAACCTTCTGGAACATCCTGCATTGGAGCAAGCCCAGCCCAGGGCAGAGCCCCAGGGAATGCTCAGGAGACTGTTCCGGCACTGAGATCCTTGTATCCTCATGTTTAAAAGGCCAGAGGGAAAAGAAGTCTGAGCTTTTAAGAGATAGTCTCCCAACAAAACACTTCCTGATGCTTGTCTTACACTAAAAACCTATTAAAGTCATCAACTTCTGCGCAACACTTCTCAGAAAGGAACTTATCGAAAGGGCATCTGTGTTTGGTCTCAAACGCAAAGGCTCCAAATGTCAGGCCCCACATGATTTATTGGGGCATCTTGTTCTCTGAGGGAGACAGCCCCGATGAAGAAGGGGCGCAGAGGGGCACGAGGGCACGCACGCGGGTTTCCACCGAGGGCCTTGGACTGTCCCGCTGGGGCCTGGCACCCGCTCTGCCTTGGCTCAGGCGATCCTTTCTCCCTGGAGGGCCATTTCTCGCTGCGAGATGTTGGACAGCACTCAGCATCCTCTCCGGTCCCCATTCGAAGACTCCGACGGAAATCCAGCAGCCAGGCCAGGAGGCACAGGAGCCCCCTGGAGTGTCTCACGGAGCTTTGGACTTGGATTGGGAAGAGGGTGCCTTGGAGCTGACATTTCTGAGTGATGAGTAGGAGTTGAACAACAGAAAGGGGCAGGAGGAGGCGGGAAGAAGGAACAGCTGCTGGAAGCCAGTGGCCAGGGAGCAGGTGGGAAGTCTGGGGCCATTGGAGGCGTGGTGGGGGAGGAGGTTAGGGAGATAGGGGGAGCCTCAAGAGCAGAGGGATGAGGGTTGTGGAGAGGGGCTGGGGCCCAGTGCTGAGCTCCCAGCATTAGCAATTAGGCCCTTGGGTCTCAGGCCGAAGCACAGAGTCCCCTGACAGCCTTTCATCACTGCATCTTAATATGCAGGACTCATCAGCCCTCTCCAAAGAGGCCCCTGAGAGGAGGGCCCTGCGCCTGCTGAGTTGCACTCCCTCTGTCTGCAGGGGGCAGGGATTTCACGAGGCAGGGCCAGGCCTGGGGCTGGGTCAGCAGAGGAACAGAAGGGTCCCCAGGGCAAGTGGGGTGGGTGCCCAGGGAATACCTCAGTGATGCCACCCTTCTCCCTGGGGATCCTCAGACCACCAGGAAGTTGGGCACAGGGTGAAAGCTGCTGGGTCAGAGCCCACGGGGGGCAACAGTGGCCACGCCTGAGGCTGGGTACCTCTGGGTTCTCTGCTCTCACTGCTTCAGGAGCTCCAGGGAGAGACTGGGGGCTGTCTCTTAAACCTCACTGCCCCATAAGTATGCTAGCCACATGTGGCTACTTAATTTTATCTTATTATTAAGTCAGTAAAATTAAACATTCAGTTCCTTAGTCACACTAGCCACATTTTGTGTTCATTGGCCACGCCTGGGTGGTGGCCATCACATTGGACAGCACAGAGCGGGATGTTTCCATCATCAGGAACATTCTATCAGACAGCACTGCTCTAGGGGAGGAAGGCCAGACTGGCCAACTTCTCAGTAAGCAGGGAAGAGGCCCCATCTGACCTCTGTGAGGAGTCTGCAGCAGGGGGTGGGAGCCCTGTGGGGGTTGGGGGGAGAGCAGGCTCAGGTAGCCACCTCCCGGGGTGCTGGAGAGGAAGCAGGAAGGGCACCTGAGACCAGCTCCCTGGGGATTCTGAAATAGTTGGACTAGGTGTGCAGGGGCTAATGGAGTTGGGGGCAGGTCAGTACCATGCTGCTGGCCCTGTCTACAAACACAGGGGCCTGGGGGAGCCACCCAGGCTGTGCCCCTACACTTTACACCTGCCCACTGGCAAGCTGTGGATGTCCCCCTCCCCCAGTTCACTGTGCCTGGCCTCAGCACCCCCGGCCTGAGATGGATCCGGAAGTTGCACATCGTGGCTGGAGCTGCAGCCCATGCCATCTTGGGCAAGGCATCTTCAGAAGCCATTTCAGGGCATTAAGTCAATGGGCTTCCTATTGGTCAACACTCCCAACTGCACAGAAGGTGCTTCTGGCTCCAAAGACCACCTAGAGGGTATTTGCCGCATATCCTGTGGCTGCGACCCTCTCAGTCAGAGCTGCAGCTTCCAGGGGCCGGGGTTGGGGGTGGGCTGCTGAGGGGCTGCTCTCATGAGAAGAGCATGGCTCCTGTCCCTGCCGACGTTGTGGGGAACTCTAAGGCTCACCTCCACCTCCTTCCTGTATCCCGGTACTGTCCCTGTGGCTCCATGCTCTTTGCCCCAAGTCAGCTGTCTGGGGCACCCAGCCCAGAGGGACACTCTGCCCTACATCCCTCACCACTTACAGATGCACGCACATGTGTGTCGTGTGTTGATGATGGTCTGTGAGAGGCACCACGGGGGAGTGGCTTTGTTTTATTGACTGTAGTGTCTCCATTGCCGAAAATGGCACCTGGAATTGGGTCGGCGCCAAGCAAATGTTGGTTAAATAAATGAGTTCAAGGAAATGTGCAGATTGGGTGAAATATAGATTCACATGAGTTTTTGAGCAAAAATAAGCCTCAGCTTTATGATAGTTTATCCTTTTAGGTTCCATGACTGGGGAGGGAAAAGCAAAATATTGGGCATATTGGGGGAGGGGCAGGTGGCACCTCTCCCTATGGACCCTGGTTGGGTCCCTCCTGCCCTGTGCGTCGGCATCCTTCTCACAAGGCCAAGGCCGCTGCCCTGCGGAGCATCCATCTTTGTCTCCTGCCGCCCTGTCACCAGTGTGTTGAATGTTTGTCTTTATCGTGGGCCCTGGGACTATTACAGAAAGACCAAAAAAACTAAGCGACACTTTGAAGAAGTGGAGAAATCACAGTTTAAATAATACGCGTGGATTCTGGGGTGTCCTAAATCCCAAATCCAGAGCACCGATAGCATGCAAGAAACTTGCTTTATAACTGCCCCTCGAGTTCATTGATTTGCAAATATACTCCCTCCCCCCAAGGCCCTGAAAGGAGTACTCTGTTAATCTACCCTTCCCCCAGGTGTGCTTAGGTTTGGGCTCAGAACAAAGCCCCCAGCCCTACCACAGGACAGGGCTTTGTTTGGTTTTATGGCCCGACATTCCTTTCGAGACCAGCTTCCTCCTCAGGACCACGTGGAGAAGCATCACTCGTCTGACCTGAAGGTTTTGCCATTTCAGTCTGAAACAGAGAAGTCCTGAGTAGGTTTTGACATGGTAATAGTGAGTTTAATTTTTCATTCGCCTCCCGCTATGAAGCGGTCCTCCTCGGATTCCAGAAGCCAAAGGGAAAAGAAAGGCTTCCCAGTGACAGGACCATTTGTCAGAAAGTTAAGAGTGAATGCGAGCAGGGCTGCAGAGGAAGTGTGTATTGAATGATATGACACACTGGCTTCTAATTGCTGCTGCCCTTCTGATCAATAATACATGTTTTCAAAAAGCCTTCTGTTTGCATTTACGCGATGGACTGTAACTACTGCAAAGGATCCATTAAGACCTATTTTAAAAAGTGCATTCGTAAAAACTTGTCTAAATCTGCATTACAAGGCAGATTATGAAGCCGCCTGGGGAGATGTGTTGTTTTTTTTCTTCTAAAAAGCATCCAGGCCATATTTGCTGGACTTGCCAATTGGAGCTCCCTGATATCTGCAAACCTTGCTTGGGAGCCAGGACTGGCCTCCTCCTTGGCCCAGACGATGCCAGAGGGAGGCACCATCAGGCCTGAGCCCCGTAGAGCTCCAGCTGCCTTGAGGCAGCCGTGCCCTCGGGCTGGCACTCTCTACTCAGTGTGAGCAAAGCCCCAGGAGCCAGGTGGGGCTGAGGCAGGCCAATCTCAGGTTGGCTGCCACCCCACACGGGTGTGCACTGTTACCTGTGCAGCTGGGAGCCCACACAGGGGAAGCGGTCTTTTGGATTTAGGGGTCACCTGCTCTCTGGGCTAACTTAGCAATGGCCACTGACCTCTGTGTCCTGTTGGCCTCAACTCCTGCTGCTGATGGGAATCAGTGGTGACAGCTCATACTGGCTGCCTGGGGATTCACTTGTCAGACACCTGGGGGAAGGGACCCTGCTTTCCCATTGAGGCCCAGAGGGCACATGCTGGTTCGTTCAGAGAAGAGGCACAGCCAGGACACACCCAGAGCCTTCCAGGCTTCACACCATGCCCTGGCCCCACCTCCCTCCCACCCAGGCGGCTCGCTGGACTTCGGAGGACCATGGAAGAGGCATGAGGAAAACACCAATTTTCTGCTGAGCCTGTCAATGCTTCATTTGAGTTTGGCCTCACAACACTGCAGGGCAGTTACCATGTCATTCCCATGTCACAGCTGAGGAACCCGAGGCCCAGGGATGCAGCTAGTGGTTCTTGGGTTAGGTGGCAGAAACAGAGAGTTTTCTCTGAGAAAAGGGGGAAGGGGGGAGATGGGGAGAACAGCAGAGGAGAGGAGGGAGGAAGGAGGAAACTCAGAGGAGAAAGACAAGTCCGTGGCGGGGGCCTTGGAAGGGCAAAGAGTTGAGGCCAGGCCTCCTGGGGGAGGTGGGCCTTGTCTGAGCCTCACGGGACCTGACAAATGTGCAGGACTTGGTCACGGGTGCTCCAGAGCCTTGGGCTCAGGCCTGAGGAGGGTCCTCTCACTGGCCAGCTGTGGGCATGAGACAGGCAGGCGGGGCCTCCAGAGTCAAGGGCAGAATGGGGCTCGCAGGGCGTGGCACGCTATGAGTGTGTTATGGGGACAGCATATTTGACTGGGCGAGCGGCGAGCCTTGCCGTGGGTCCTCAGATCCAGCTGGTGGGCACTGGCTGTCCTTCAAGCTGCACCTCAGCACCCACTGGGTAGCAATGCAGTGGTAAGTCCTATTGTTGCTTCTACTTGCAGAAGGGAAACTGAGGTACCAAGCAGTTAACTACAGCTCTCACAGTCTATGCTGCCAGCCTCTACATCACAGTGCCTGCCCAAGGGACCGACACCCCCTCCCTCACCCACTCTGACCACATCTGGCCCTGGTAGGGCCTGAGAGACCTCAGTCAGCAGTCTCCGGAATGCTGTCTGGCCTCCAGTGCTCCCTCTTTTTATCCTCACGCCTTCTCAGACGGGGATGTTTACAGTTGGAAACTGAGGCACAGGGGAGATGACTGGGGGAAGCCAGGACAGGGAATGGGAACCTCCTGGAGTCTCTCTGGGGCCCCTGGGACAAGGTGGGGAAAGGGAGAGATTTCTTGGGAAATCAGACTAGCATCTTTGGATTCTGCCCCTGCTGGACTTCTGACCTTGCCCATGGGACTTCAGGGAGGCAGCACTCCCTCCCTCTGCTGGGGAGGAAGCGCCTCCCTGCTGCTCTGAAGTTCCGGTCCTGAGCCAATGCACAGCCCCCAGCACTGAGTCATCCCCACCTGCAGCCTGAGGCCAGCAAGCCCAGGGATTCACCGCTGCCCTCTACTGGGTGCCACTCCGGTCAGGTCCCTGGGCATGCATGTGGGGGAAGGTACTCAACCATGTCCATGTATGTGACCACACATGTGTGTGCACATATGTGCATATACATTTATATATAGTGGCACACATGTGAGGCCCCACCAGACACTGATCTACGAAGGCAATGCTCTCACCATAGTGTCAGGTGTCCACTCAAGACCCCCGAGAGTGGAGGCACAGAGAGGCTGGAAGAGGGGAGGGACCCAGGCAAGAGCATGGTCTCAGATGGGACAATGGAGCCAACCGGGTACCCAGCCTATCCAGGGTTAGCCAAGGCCTGGCCAAGGTGCTCCCTGGGGGGTTTGGGGAAGGGGCTGGTTGGAAGAATAGGCCAAGCCACGCCTCTTCTGTCTGCATTCTCCTGCCACAGAGGAGTCCTCCTCAGTCCCCCCTTTCCCAGGCAGGTCCCTCCCCTGGACAGAGCCCTGAGTGAGCAGCCTTGGCAGCCAATAGCACCAGAGGTAGGTAGGGCCTGTCTACACCCACGGAGTCCCCTGTGGCCAACTCCAGCCCCATATACCTGAGGGTCCGGGGCCCTGGGCATGTGTGGCAGGCAACATAAGTTCTGATGGCTGCAGGGTGGCTCTCCTGAGCTGGCAACACTGTGCACTGGCCTCCTGCCAGCAGGCCCACTCTGGACATCCTGGCTGGCAGAGCCCCCAGCCAGCCTGTCTTGGCAGCTCCTCCTCACGCCTGCGAGGGTGACTTCACTTTGACTTCATATCTGCAGAGTGATGCGCAGATCTCTTATTCAGCCCTGAGCTCAGCCGGGCGAGAGGGTGGGGCTCTGCACAGCAGGCAGAAAAGACCCTGAAGTAGGGCCACCCAAGCTTAGGTACCCTGGACTCGTCCATCTCAAGACTCCCATTCCTCTGGCCCAGGTGGAGGCCAGACCTTTCCCAGAGATGCAAAACCCACCTCCAACCTCATCCCAGGAGCCCCATGTTAAGGGTCCCGACCTTTCCCCTTTTAGAATTACATGTCTTTGTGGGCATCATTTCTTTGGGCGAATTAAATTAGTTGGGGCCCCAGGTCCTCCCTGCTACTCACTCTCCTACCCAGTCAGTCCCACATACAAAGAGTTCTGCCGAGGGGCTGGTCTAGCCTCCCAGCACCCCACAGGCCGCCAGCACCAGGTGTCTTTGAAAGGTGTGCCCAGGGCCAGTTCCTGCTCCCTTCGGGTCGGACCAGTCCTGAAGAGGGGTATCACAAACCGTCCCTGGGAGACCCCTTCCCTCTCCTTACCCCAAAACGTGGACATTATAAGCTATACTCCAGGCTGCCTCTTGGCGGGCTCAGAAGGTGCAAAGAGCGCTCCGGCTCCCCTACCCTTGCCCGGGCTTCCCCTTAGCCCGGCAGCCTGCGTGGTGCTCCCAAGGAGGCCGAGCTTCCCCCCCTCCACGCCCCCCGTTCAACAAGAAATGGCGGAGAATGCGCTCCACGGTGCCAAGAGCCTGGAGGCGGGGCACCCGCGTAGTGCCCGCGTCCCCTCTGGCGCATCTCAGCAGGCCGCCCAGACCCTCCATCCCGGCGCAGTTTCCCTGCCCCAGTGGGCGGTGGGGGGGGGGGCGGGGAGCTGGGGAGCTGGCGCCCAGGCTGTGCTTGCAGAGGGGCGCGGGCTAGGCGGCGGGAGGCAGACCCGCACTCCGCACTCCGCACTCCGCACCCCGCACCTCGCTCCTGCCCAGCCCCACCCGCGCCTGCGTCCGGCGTCCAGCGCTGGACCCCTACTGGCTCCCCGCCTGGTGCGCGCTGGGCGTAGTCCAGCGGGTACTCCCGAGTCCCACCCCTACCCGCACCGCAGGCCCCTGGCTCCGCCTCGCCCCGCCCCGCCCCTGCCGGCACCTCCTTCGCAGCCCGCGCTCCTTCGCCTGAGTCCGGCGCCCAGAGCCCCGCGCACAGCACGGCAGGTCGGCAGGTCGCCCGAGTCGCTCCCGGCGCTCCGCGTCCGCGGTGTCTCCGCGCCCCAGGCGGGATGGGGAGGCCCGGCTGAGCGCCGCCCCTGCCCCCGACGCCCCTGTCCGAGCCACCGACCCTCTCGCCGTGGCCCCAGCTCGCACGGGCGATGGCTAAGGCAACCGCCGGCACCGCGGGGCTGCGATGGCTGCTGCTGCTGCTGCCGCTGCTCAGCGAAGGTGAGTCCTGCCGGCGGCCGGTGCCGCGGCGGCCGGGGCGAAGTTGGCGCCGCGCGGAACGGCGGAGTAGACGCGCTCGGAAACGCCTTTCTGCGGGCGCGCGCATTTGCGGGCCGGAGGGGCCCGGCGGGGAGCGAGGTGGTGCAGTGGGCAGGGCCCCTACGGCCGGGAGCTGGGCGGGTCTCGGGGGAGCGGGACGCGCGCCAGGCCGGGCCGCCGGGATTGGTGCCCTGGGTCCGAGCCGCAGCCGCGCGTCCCAGCCTGGTGATGCTCGGATCTGGCTGAGGTTTCGACGCAGGTGGGGGCGGGGGGAACAGGGTTTGGGGGGGGTGACGGGTGGGGGAGCCCTAGAAAACCAGCCACCTGCGCTCGGAGTTCAGTTCCTGCAGAAGATCGCGTCCTGAAGCCCACTCCGCGCTTCACATCGGTACACTCCGCCTCCCGCTCTGATCCCCTGGCCTGCCCCGGGTGCGGAGGACCGCTGCTCTTTTACAAGAGGTTGCTTTCCCCTCGTGCTGTTTTTTGCCTCCCAAGTCTTTAAACATCTAAAAGCTTGCCGTTTCTTGGCAGGATGCCCTCGATGGCCGGCTCAGACTAGCCCAGCGCAGGGGACAGAAGCCTGCCATGGTGACGAGCCCCACAGGGACACCTGGAGGTGCGGCCTGTGGGTCCATATGACGGCTCTGGGCCAGCCTTTTCCGAGAGCTTTAGACCACCTTAGAGTGGGCAAGAAGGCTGGCCACTGCCCCCACCCCAAACCCTACAGGATGAACCCCAAGGCTGTGGACTCTGACCCTCCTTGGCCACCATGCGTTTTACTTTCCCTCAGCAGTGCCGGGCTGACCTGCTGCCGCAGGGCTCCTCTATGCACCCCGGTTCCCTCAGAGGGAAGGAGCTCTGGCCACCGTCCCCACTGCTTACAAAGAGCTTTCTCTCTGTGGGTGGTCTTTGGAAACAGAAGAGGGGGTGGCACCCTAACTCTAGTCCCGGTCTGGTCTGCACAAACTCTGGGTTCGCAGGCTTGCTTCAAGGATTCATTTGTTGAGTCCGTCTCAAGGAGCAGATATGAAGCCAGAATGATACCCAGAGTGAGACTCCTTTCTTTGCCCTGAGAAAGAATGGGGCAAGTCCGTTTCCAGTATAGGCCCCCTGGGGTCACAGGTCACAGAGAGAGACAAACAGGAGGCTGTGAACACAGGCAGGGCAGAAGCAAAGGGGAACAGAGTGTGGTGAAGACCTCTCCGAACTCTCAGGCTGCGGCTCTGTAATTGTGGGCTTTTGGTCTAAAGCAGTGTGCGCAGGGCAGCCTCCGCAGCCAGCAAAGGGTTGCCTGCCTGAGGTTTCCCCAGTCCCTTCCACTGCCTTCTGCTTAACCAGCGTCCCAGTGAGGCTGCAGGTGGCTGAACTGTGGGGTCTGGGCTACGACGGTTGGCCTGTGGCACTTGGCAGGAACAGGTGGCTTGTCTATCCCCCTGGCCTGTGGAGTTGAGTGGCCCAAGGCAGGCTCTCCAATCCAGGGAAAGGGAGCCACCCACCCTGCCCTTGGGATGACCAAGAACCCACGATGGGTGGCACTGAGCGTGGAGAGGTGGGCCCACAGCACCCGGGAGAAGAACCTGGGGCCTTTGGAGAGGCCTGTGGGTGCCCTTCGGAGCTGTGGAGCCTGACTCCCAGCGAGCTGCTCCAGCTGCCACTCCTGTGCCTGCCGCTGCGGAGACCCACCCAGGCTGGGAGCAGCTGAGCCTGGCGCTGAGCCTCTCGCGCCCTCTTGTGGGTGCGGTGCTCCGGCGGCCTGGCCTGTTGCCTGGAGGATGAGCTGAGCAGAAGATGAAGGCCATCCCCCTGCTGGCCAGACACTCCCAGAGACTGAGACTGGAAGCTCCGTCTGTGCTGGGGGACTGGCAGGAGGGGGTTCCGGAGGCGACCCAGATAAAGAGGCAATGGCTAAGACCAGAGCACAGGGGAAGGAGAGCGCTGCCCCAGGGCTGGCAGGGGTGGGCGGGAGGACCCAGAGAGCTAGAGCAAGGTCATGGAACACAGACGGACAGCTCCCCGCCTCACCCCTGGCCTCCACGCCCCATGTGCACACTTTCATTATTTGTAACCACACACACCTTCAGAAAAAGGTGCCAACCCACACGGGGCGCTGACTCCCACTCACACCCTTGCACCCGTGCCCACATCACACTCCGTCGTCACCAAGACACACTCCTGCCCCTTCTCCAGGATGTGCTTGCGATCCCGTGGACACACACTCCCACAGCACGCCCTGGCCTCTCACTCCGCCCTCTCCCTGCCACTCGCACACACGGGGGTTCTGCATGTGCACACAGGGACATACGCTTCACCCCACACCCATCTGCCCCCCGGATCCTGGAACCAGAGCTAAGGAACCTCCACCGAAAGGTTGTTCTTAGAACTGAGTTTCTGGCCTTTTGCTGCTCAGCGCAGGTGCGGCCACCCTGTTACCTAGCCGAGGAATCAGAATCCCGGCTCCTGGGGCTCCCCCTACATGTCGCAGGCTGACCCCATACCCAGCGCCATCTTCCTGACCTGCAGCTTCTCCTGGGGCTTACGTCTCTCATCTTCCCGACTGGCTTCTTGGGTCCCATTTTGCTTGTCACCTCTTGCTACAAGGAAGGACCTCCCCTCTCTGCCTGGGGACCCCCAGACCTTTGACTCCCAGACACCAAAGAAGGAAAGACTTTCCATGACCTGGCAGGCCCGTCTTCAGGCTGCTGGGCCCACCCCTCTGCCTGGACCGGCAGGTACCAGGCAGCCCCTTAGCCAGAAAGGCTGCTCCATCTAGTCTTCATTTCTCTATCGGCCCCTCCCCTCTCTGTGGCCAGGGCCTAGTGGGAAATGGCTCCTAGCCCTGCCAGGCTCACCTGTCCTCTTCCTGTTCCACCTGCTAAGGCCTGCTGGTCTCTTGGAGCAGCCTATGCCCCACACTGGCTGCCGGGGCCCAGCCACCCATGAACAAGGGGTGGAGCCCACTGGTGGGCTCCTAAGGGTGGGGCCTGAGCACAAACAGGGCACAAACAGGGACGTTTATGGAGCCTGTTGCTAAATTGCCTTTATTCTGCAGAATTGCTGTATAAGGAAATCACTGTTTCTTTGGTGAAGTGAAGAAAATGGGATGCATCACCTAATGGGAAGCTAATGGCCTTTTAGCCAGGGAAGGAGAAAACTAATTAAAAATTGTGGTGTCTGTTACAACAGAGCCTGAGGTGCTGAGGTGAAGGGAGGGCCCTGGCGCTGCCACCTCCCCTGCGGCCTTCCCCCTCCGCAAGCTGAGGGGCCCGCTGGTCTTCTGGCCTTACCTGAATAAGGCCGGTGCCAGCAGCAGCCACACCCACAGGGGCTCATAGCCTGTTGGTCCCTGTTGAGTACTGCTTGTCTGCTAGCTCACTGTGTCCGCCCAACACCCCGAGGGAGGTGCCTGTTGTCCCATTGCACAGTTGAGGAAACTGAGGCGCCCATAGCCTGTGAACTTGAGCCCAAGGAGAGGACTTAATGAGTCCCCAGCCCTGGCTTTCAGCAAGTCCCTTCTTTGGCCAGCGATGGTGGGGACCAGGGATGGGGCTGAGGCGGTGTTCTGGGAGGGAAGGTGGCCCTGCGCCACCAGTGACTCACCTGTCGGGCCTCCTGGGTGGGGGACAGTCTGGTCCGGTGTAGGAGTGAAGGGTAGCCCTGTGTGGAGTTGCCTGAAACGGGCCCATCTGGGTCCTGGCTGGTTTCTCAGGTGGGACTGCTGCTTTGGCTGATGCCTGGAGTCCTGCAGGCCTGGGACGGCCACCAGGTATGGCTCTAATAGCCAGCCCCAGGGGAGAGGTCGAGTGTGCTCTGGTGTGGCAGGAAGAGGTCTCTGTACTGGTGGCACAGCCTGGAGTGTGTCCCCTGCACACACCCTCCGCCTAGGGACCCAGCACCTGGCAGAAGCTGCTGTGCTGAGGAGAGAGGGTGGGGGCGGTGCTGGGCTTCCGGGGGGCCTGGGTGCAGTGGGCCCTCCTCACCGGGGCACCAGGTCAGGCTGGGAGAAGAAAATGCCCGACCTGCACCCAGAAAAAATGGCGGCGTTGGAGAGGTGCCCCACAAAGTAGCACTGCTGTCCTGTGGAAGTAGCTCCATTTTCCCTGTGGAGCCCTTCTCCCTCCCCTGGGTTTGGAGGACACTTCCTGGGGTTCGGTCTGCAGGTTCCTGACCGTGGCTGCCACTCATCTCGGCCCCACCCCATGCTGCCGCCGTCATCTTCCTCCTCCTCATTTTGCAGCTGTTTTTCTGAGTGACTCGGTTGTGCAATTACAGTAGCAGGTCACACACATTCCTGGGGAGACACTTCCCAGGGCTGGGGACACACAGCAGGAACAACAGAGGGCCCCTTCACCTCAGAGCTCTTACCTGCAGGGAGAGACAGGGGCAGTAAAGGAAGGGGTGTGCGTGTGTGCGTGTGTGTGCGTGTGTGGGTGTGATTTCAGAAGGAGGTGGGCAGGAGGCTGGTGGGGGGCGAGCAGAGGAGTCAGTTATACTCAGAGAGGTCAGGCCCAGGGTGTCCCTCTGTCAGCCTGGGAGGGTGCTCCTGGGGGACTGGCAGCTGCACCTCATCCCCAGCCCACCTGCCTCTCCCTTCCCTGCCCAAGTGGCAGAGAGTGGCAGCCCAGGGCCAGGGCTGGGGGTTTAGGGGAGGCTCTGACTACAGGACCTGCAGCTCTAAGACACTTGGGAGCCCCTGTGGACTGAGCCCTCCTCCTGCCCTCCCTCCCCACCTGGTTCTCCCACCACCCGCCATCCCTGAGCTCTGGTGCCAGAGGAGACCTTGTCTTCCATAGAGCTCTGGCCTCGCAGGCTGGACCCCTCTCTGCCCCCCAGGCTGGAGGCTCTGAAGCCAGTGGGTCTCTGAGCATCCACCAAGAGAACCCTGGGCAAGGCAGAGGGGGGCGAGAGGCAGCGGGAGCCGATGCCCCTGGAAAGTGGCTGAGGAATAGATGATGCCAGTGAGAGGGGGAGGGGCAGCACAGGCACACCTGGGCCCTCCGTGAGAGCAGGTGGCCAGACTCGAGCAAACACCTCTGTTTGCTTTTGCCTCATGGGTGGCTCCACAGATACAGCAGAGAGGACACCGCCACAGCAAGGTGCCCTGATGGGCTGGCCCATGCTGCTCTCCGAGACGTCAGCAGTGTTCGCTCCACACCTGCTCATGTGTCCCTACGGGCCCCTGTCCTGGGGCCCCAGCTTCCCCTCCCAGATTCATGTGCCGGCAGCTGCGCCTCATCGCCATCCTGGGCCTTCACCCCTCTGTGGCACGGGTTCTGCAGGGCCCGGGGCTCCAGAGGGACCGTGTGGCCCTGGAGGAGGAGGCAGTGGGGCGAAGCTCCCAGCTCTGCCAGGAGCACCAGTGTGACCTGGGTCTGCCAGGAGAAAGGGCCCTGCTGCTAAAGCACTCAGCCCCTGGCCCGGCCTTGGGCATTCAGACTGGTTCTCGTCCACCCTGCCCACACGTACCTGTGTGGCTGCCAGGAAAGCCTCATGACGCTCTCTCTTCCAGAAAGGGAAACAGGAGAAAAGGCAATTCCCTAAAACGTAACTAATAGCTGGGAAACATATGTGCTCTTCGTGCCAGGATCTGAGGGTGGGGTGGGGGTGAGGTGAGAGCTGAGCTGGGAGTACACAGGGTGACGGTGGGCCTCTGAGCCGAAGGAGTTTATGAGTTTCTTCATCGAACTCTCCTGGCCAGTGACGCAGGCAAAGACGTGAGCCGGGCTGGTCCTAGGCGCCGCTTCTCCTTGCCCGCTCCCCATCCTGCCTCCAGCCCTGGCAGTGCACCTGCGGCTTCCCATCCCCTCCTTTCTGGAGAGGAGAAAGGGTGGGGTCAGGAGCAGGGCTCTGCGGTGGAGTGGGTGCAGGGCCTGCCTGGGGAGCAGGGTGAACACGCCCTCAGCACCACCACAGCACCACCTGGAGGGGTTGAGCCTTGGCAGGTGAGCGGCCTGCGGGTGCCACAGACATGGCTCCGCAAAACCTTGAAAAGCCTTGACCAGGATCCGCTGGGATTTTCTTCGCTTCCCTAGCCTCCCCCCACCTGTATCTGCGAGGGCAGGCGAACTGCACTTGGTAA
>PVJC01012587.1:20817-39800 GCA_004026665.1 Murina feae | reverse complement strand
ATCGTGGGCCCTCCGGTGGGAAACGTCCAGGCCTGCACTCACCAGCCTTCCCACCCCCCAGTGCACGAACCCTGAAGGGGCTGTGGGCAGCCTGAAAATGGCTCTCAGCCCCTCACCCAGGCTGGCCAGGCATGCCAGCAGGTGGACATCCCCCCCGAGGTGTCCCAGACTGCAAGAGGGCACAGGCCGGGCTGAGGGATCCCCACCCCCCGAGTGCACAAATTTTTGTGCACCGGGCCCCTAGTCTAATCTAATAAAAGAGTAATATGCAAATTAACCCTCACTTTATTACACCCAAGCCATGCCCACCAGCCAAGCCACGCCCACAAGCCAATCAGAACAACTATGTGCAAATTAACCCAGCCAAGATGGTGGCTGGTAGCCATGGAGCTAGAGCAAACAGAAGGCCAGTGATGGAGGAAACTGCCTGCGTAGGCCAGCTGTGGCCTCTGCTCAAGGCAACAAAGTTTCAATTATAGAAGATAAATAAACCCCAGACACCTGATTCCAGCCAGCCTCGCTGGGACGTTGGGTCAATGGGAGCTGTAGGCAGCCTGAAAACGGCCCTCAGCCCCTCATCCAGGCTGGCCAGGCACTTCAGTAGGGAACCGAACCCTGAAGGGACTGTGGCCAGCCTGAAAACGGCCCTCAGCCCCTCACCCAGGCCGACCAGGCATGCCAGCAGGTAGACATCCCCTGAGGGGTCTCAGACTGTGAGGAGGGCACAGGCCAGGCTGAGGGACCCCCCCGAGTGCACAAATTTTTGTGCACTGGGCCCCTAGTATATATATAAAAGCCTAAGCAACCAGTACAACCAGACAACTGGCTGGTAGCTATGATGTGCACTGACCACCAAGGGACAGACGCTCAACACATGAGCTGCTCCCTGGTAGTCAATGTGCTCCCACAGTCCCTCCCCCAGGCCAGCCGCCCCAATTGACATGATGGGGACTGGGCGAGACGGCCTCAATTGGCCCTGATTGCCGACCAGGCCGAGGGACCCCACTTGTGCACGAATTTGTGCACCAGGTCTCCAGTATTAGAATAAAATAAGTCTTTTTCCTGCCCCAAATCTCCAAATGCTGGCCTGGAGAACCAATAATAAAATTTCTATCCACACTTCTATAGGCTGAGTGTACCACATTTGATCACTAGCCATCTATCTCAACTACTTGCCTTCTTTCAATTATATTTATTAATAGGTAGATGCCTTCAAATTCCTTTGAGATACATAATAACATTTGCTTTTCATAACAATCCTCATTTACTCAACAAATATTTACTGAGTCCCTATTATGTGTCAGGCACTATTCTAAGTGTTGGGAATAAAACAGTTAAAAAAGATACAAAGATTCCTACCCTAATGGTGCTTATAACTCAGGGGGTAAAAAAAAGTATAATATACCCAACATAGCAGAACTGAGTGTATAACAGTCAATTCACTTAGAAAAGCACATTTCCAAAAGAGCTAGTGCTATGAATCTATTTTTAAAAGCATGTATTTTCCCTTGTGAACAAAGAAGACACTCAGATAAAAAGGAAAATAATGCACATCTAAAGTCATTTTGTTAATTTACTACTTAAAAATGCCTCCCTTAATTTTCTCATAAAAATTGTACTGCTTGGCATATGAAACAAAAAATGTGAAAGCCCAGAAAACATAATACAAATTTATGAGAATAACTTTTTCCTTCCTAGAGGAGGTAGAGCCAAAAGAAGCCTCATCAAATTCCTCTCCATAACAGCACAAAGGGATCTGGAAAGAGAGGAGGATGTTTTAGCCCCAGCTTTTTTGTTTTTTGTTTTGTTTTGTTTTTGTTTGTTTCTTTCAGGCAAAAGAGTACAGAACAGCAGGGAGGCAGAGTAGGGAGATGGGACATAGGGTAGGAGAAAGGCAATAAGGTACTTTGTATTAAAAATATTAAATAGAGATTGTTAGGAAGGGCAATACAATCCTTAATGACCATTTGTAAGCTACCTGTCACAGGAGAACAAAAGACAAGGAAAACTTCTTGGCATGAAACTGTCCTGATCGCACACCTGCATGCTAAGCCCACCAGCTCAGCTCCAGACCCACTGAGGACAAGTGTCCCCCCAGTGACTGCAGGTCAGGATGAAACTCCAGCCCCTGAGTGCTGCCATCACAGACCCTATGACCCCTTGGCTCCTCCTATGCAGCCCTTCCCTTGGGATACCCCATCCCCAGGCCCTTTCCACAAATAAATTCCGTATCTGAGATGGCTATTTAGCCTCCCCGTGTACCACCATGTTAACCTTTCAGAGATAAATGAAAAGATAAAATCTGGGGGGAAAAAGTGTTTTACACCACCAATAGCCCCATCCTCTTTGAAGCTTCACCCTAGAACCTTTTACATATTCTAATCAAGGCATCTCATTACATTTTGTTATTCTATGACTCTCACCCCACCTGATTATGAGCTACCTGAAGTTTGGGACTGTCCTGTTTATTTTAAAAATATATATATATATTTTATTGAATTTTTACAGAGAGGAAGGGAGAGGGATAGAGTTAGAAACAGCAATGCGAGAGAAACATCGACCAGCTGCCTCCTGCACACTTCCTACTGGAGATGTGCCCACAACCAAGGTACATGCCCTTGAGTGGAATCAAACCTGGGACCCTTCAGTCCATAGGCCGACGCTCTATCCACTGAGCCAAACCAGCTAGGGTTGTCTTGTTCATTTTTTAATTCCCAGAATGTAGCAATCCTTGGCACCTAACGGGCAGTTCAATAAATACTTGCAGAAAAGTATAATAAAAAATTAACAATAACGGCGCTAGCACTTACTTTTAACTGTGTGCCAGGCATGATGCTACCTGCTTTACTTGTATTAATTAATTGAAATAACGGGAGTAGGAAAGATTCGAGGGAAGAAATGGTAGATGGATATTACTTTTGTAACTCAATCGAGGACTTGATTGGGGGGTCGGGGGAATGCATCGCCACGGCCAGAGGCACTTAGTTTGCCAGTTGGGAGGCGAGGCAGACACAGCAGCGCATTTAACTCCACGCCTCAGGGAGCCAAGTCTAAGAGCAGCAGAGATGCTTTTAAAACCCAGTCTGAGGCTTTTTAAAAAACAGTATCTTCTTTCTCTCTTTTTAAAAAATATATTTTATTGATTTTTTACAGAGAGAAAGGGAGAGGGAGGATAGAGAGCTAGAAACATCAATGAGAGAGAAACATTGATCAGCTGCCTCCTGCACACCCCACAACTGGGGATGTGCCCGCAACCAAGGTACATGCCCTTGACCGGAATCGAACCTGGGACCCTTGAGTCCGCAGGCCGGCGCTCTATCCACTGAGCCAAACCAGTCAGGGCAAAACAGTATTTTCTTTAAAATGTATTTTTATTGATTTCAGAGAGGAAGGGAGAGTGCGAGGGAGATGAGAATCATTGATGGGCTGCCTCCAGCACGCCCCACACTGGGTATGGAGCCCGCAATCCCCACAGGTGCCCTGACGGGAACCCCGCTGTGACCTCGTGATTGATAGGTCCAGGCTCAACCCCGGAGCCACGCCCGCCGGCCTATTCCGGGGCTCTGAAAGGTAAAAGGCTTTTAAGTGATACCCCTTGAGGAAGCTTAAGAACGGAAGCAGTGACCAGGAAATGTGGCCACCGAGGTTTCATAGGCTCTCACGGTAAATAAGTTACTGAATTACATAGAGTCAGTCATCTCTGTCCCTAAAAGAGTACCAGACCAGGGAACCAGAACCATTCGGCCAGGCCGCCCGGCATTCTTGCTACCTATAACGCGCTCCAGGCCCGCCACGCCAAACCTCTCGCGCAGGCGCCGCTCGGCCCGACTGACGCCACTTCCCCGGCCCCGCCAGGCCCCGCCCCGGCCCCGCCAGGCCCCGCCCCGGCCCCGCCCCGGCTCTGCGCCGGCCCCGGAGTCTCCTGCAGTGCGCATGCACTGACCGTATCGTTATCGACGTCTCCGAGGCAGATGGCGTGCGGAAAGAGGCTTCCGCTGAACTCCAGGGCCACGCGCTGCACGTAGCTAACGGACCTCATCGCACTTCCAAGGGCTAAGGGGTAGGGGACCCCAGCTAAACGTTCCGCGAGCCTCTCCAGGCCGCTGCCAGAGCGGAAGGCCACGCAAAGCGGAAAGTGACGTCACCCCCTGAGCCTCCAATCCCGGCTCTCCTCGCTTAACCTTAGAGAGGAGGCGGATCTTCCGAGCCCGCTGGGCATGGGGCGTGACCAGCTACTGATGTGTGACAGGGGCGTGGGCCACTGAGGGCTGGATCTGGAGGGCAGACCAATCCCAACCCGGCTGATCCATTCCCTTGGCAACAGGGCTCTCTAGTGCTTGACCTAATAACCTTGACCTCTTCCTTTGTCGCCCTGACAGCTGAAGAGTCCCAGTCATCAGATCATCCCTGAGAACCATAATAATTGTAATTACTGCCAATTTTATAGTTCCCAGCAGTGTTTTTTTTTTTTTTTTAAGTTGCCCATTAGGAGTTATGAAAATTACTAGGGGCTCGGTGCACAAAAATTTGTGCACTCCGGAGGTCCCTCAGCCCAGCCTGTGCCCTCTCGCAGTCTGGGACCCCTTGGGGGATGTCCACCTGCTGGCGTGCCTGGCCAGCCTGGGTGAGGAGCTGA
Organism: Murina feae; assembly: GCA_004026665.1. NCBI lineage: Eukaryota > Metazoa > Chordata > Mammalia > Chiroptera > Vespertilionidae > Murina > Murina feae. The sequence goes on along the minus strand of PVJC01012587.1, from coordinate 35,164 downwards.
AGGCCATTTGCAGGCTTTCAGGCTGCTCACAGTCCCTAGTAGGTTTTCGGTCCCTACTGGGGTACCTGGCCAGCCTGGGTGAGGGACTGATGGCTGTCTTCAGGCTGGCCAAGCCCCCCAGTGGGGTCCCTCACCCTATTGGGGTGTGGCCAGCCTGGGTGACGGGTTGAGGGGCGTTTTCAGGTTTTCAGGCTGCCCACAGCTCCATTGACCCAATGTCCCAGCAAGGCTGGCTGGAAGCAGGTTTCTGGAGGTTTGTTTATGTTCTATAATTGATACACTACTGTTCCTTTAAGCCTAGGCCTAGGCAGGTAACGAAGGTAACGAAGCCTCCTGTCTGCTTGGCTTCTATAATTGAGACAATGTTGCCTTAGTATTTGCAGGCAGGACTGCTGTTTGCTTCAACTCTGAGGCTTCTATAATTGAGACAATGTTGCAAATATGTTGTTGCCTGGAGCAGGAGAAACCCAGCGGCCAGCAAACAGTTTTACTCCTGCTGCAACGGAAACTGCCTGTTTACTCAGCTCCGTGAGTGCCAGCCTCCATCTTGGCTGGGTTAATTTGCATACAGCTGCTCTGATTGGCTGGTGGGCGTGGCTTATGCATCCCAAAGAAACAGTCAATTTCAATATTACGCTTTTATTAGATAAGATATGGTCAATTGATCCAGCATTTAAAAACATGAAATAGAATGTAAAATATCTAGTGACGTAAGTATTGTTTTAGTGAAACCTTTGTTTCAAGTGAATATATTTATATGTGTATACTAGAGGCCTGGTGCACAAAAATTTGTGCACTTGGGAGGTCCCTCAGCCTGGCCTGTGCCCTCTTGCAGTCTGGGACCGCTCTGGGGATGTCCACCTGCTGGCATGGCTGGTCAGCCTGGGAGAGGGGCTGATGGCTGTTTGCAGGCTGGCCAAGCCCCCAGTGGGGTCCCTGACCCCATTGGGGTGTGGCCAGCCAGGATGCGGACCTGAGGGCTGTTTTCAGATTTTCAGGCTGCCCACAGCTCCCACTGACCCAATGTCCCAGCAAGGCTGGCTAGAAGCAGGTTTCTGGGGTTTATTTATCTTCTATAATTGATACACTGTTCCTTTAAGCCGAGGCCTAGGCAGGTAACGAAGCTTCCTGTCTACTTCAGCTCCATGGCTTCTATAATTGAAAGAATGTTGCCTTAGTAGACTCTAGGCAGGCAGTTTCCTCCATCACTGGTGCAATGGAAGTCTCCTGTTTGCTTCAGCTCTGAGGCTTCTATAATTGAAAGAATATTGCAACAATGTTGCTGGAGCCGGGAGAAGCCCAGCTGGCCTGCAGATAGTTTACTCCTGGTGCAACGGAAGCCTCCTGCTTACTCCAGCTCCGTGACTGCTGGCCTCCATCTTGGCTGGGTTAATTTGCATACAGCTGCTCTGATTGGCTGGTGGGCGTGGCTTAGGCATCCCATAGAAACGGTAAATTTCAATATTACTCTTTTATTAAATTAGATACTGGCTAAGGTATAAAAATAGTGTGTGTGCTTTGTGATCAATAGTTTCAGAACCACTTGATGCAAAGCACATTTCACACATTTCATATTTAGCACAACAAAAATGTGAGCTTTATTATTCCACTAGAGGCCCAGTGCACAAAATTTGTGCACTGGTAGGGTCCCTAGCCACTGCCAGCTGTTGGCCGGGTACTCCCTCCCTTCCCCTGGCCACCTGCCACTGCTGCCACCAGCTGGGGTCTCCCTCCCTTCCCCTGGTTGGCCCTGCCCCCTGGTTGAATTTCCTGACAACTCCCAGTTGAGAGGACAATCTGCATACTATGCTTTTGTTATATAGGCATATAGGTCTGGTGCATGAAATTTGTGCACTTGGGGTGGGAGGAGTGGGTCCTGCAGCCCAGCCTGTGCCCTCTTCTGGTCCAGGAGACTTCAGGGGATATCTGACTGATGGCTTAGGCTTGGTCCCCCTAGCAGTTGGATTTCCTTAGTGCTGCTGCAGAGGTGGAAGAGGCTCCCGCCATCACTGCTGAGCTCACCAGCTGTGAGCCTGGCTCAGGACTTCCACTGAGTGGCACTCCCCCCTGTGGGAGCACACTGACCATGAGGGGGCAGCTCCTGTGCTGAGCATCTGCACCCTGGTGGTCAGTGTGCATCATAGTGACCAGTCGTTCTGCTGTTCAGTCAACCTGCATATTAGCCTTTTATTATATAGTATTATTTTGGATGAGGAAAACAGGATCAGTAAGATTAAGTAACAAGGCAGAAAATGGTAGAGGTGGAACTCAAACCAGAATTGTTTGATTCAAATGATAGGTCCTTTCTATCATTTATGTCATAGTTCCTAGGAAAGTCCTCAGGGTACAAGTTAGGGTTACTGAGATTCTGGAACTGCCCTGCCCTGTGTGCTCCCATCATAAAGCTCTTGCCTCCCCTTCCTCAGTGGCCCCTCTCTGTAGTATAAATGGGATATCACCATCATGGCTGGCTTCTTAGGGAAACTTTCCATGTTGGATCAAGTCCAATCTTTCTTTGGGGTGTCTCATCAATTAAGGCACCAAAATATTATTTATTTATTTAATATGTATTTTTATTGATTTCAGAGAGGAGAGGGAGAGATAGAAACATCAATGATTGGAGAATCATTGATTGGCTGCCTCCTGCACACCCCCTACTGGGGAACAAATCTGCAACCTGAGCATATACCCTTGACCAGAATTGAACCTCGGACCCTTCAGTCCACAGGCAGATGCTTTATCCACTGAGCCAAACCAGCCAGTGTCAAAGTATTATTAAATTCTGTGGGTGCTCTATGCATTTCAAGGTTTATGTCTGCTGACCCAGGCTGATTTACATTGTTTTTTGTTTTTTTTTCTTCAGGAATCAATACTGGGAAAGTGAGGATATCTATTTCACCTGGGGATGTTGGACCAGGACTTTTTCTGCTTTGTGAACCTAGAGAAGGTGCTGGAAGGCAGGAGAGGGACAGCACATTTTGTTCTAGAGGTCCCAATGGATCTGATGGCCAGAAAAGATGAGAACCAGGAACAGCAGGTCAGAATAGCAAACAGGAGACAGTCTAGCCAGGAGTGGAGAATGTCAGGCCAGCAGGCCTTATAAGGCCCAAGAAATAATTTAGTCTGACCCTGGCAAGGCATTAGGAGTGAGTTAACTAAATGTTTGACCAAATATAGCTGGCTAATATTTTAAAAATATTTTTATTGATTTCAGAGAGAAAGGGAGAGGGAAAGAGAGAGAGAAGCATCAATGATGAGCGAGACCATCATTCTGATCAGCTGCTTCCTGCACACCCCACACTGGGGTTTGAGCACACAACCTGGAAGTATGCCCTTACTGGGAATTGAACCGTGACCTCCTGGTTCATTGGTCAGTGCTCAACCACTGAGCCAGGCCAGACTAATTTTTAAGATGATAATTTTTATATGGCCCTCGAATAATATTATAAATATCCAAATGGCCCTTGGCAGAAAACAGGTTCCCCACCCCTGGTGTAGACAAGTACTGGGCTTGCAGATGCCCTGGTTTCTGTTTCTCTTGGTGTACTGTGGGATTGGCCCGGTTCATGCAAAGGCTCTGGGTTACACAGGTGTACATGATCTCATTTATGGAGGGATGGCATGCTACTTCATGTTGCCCTACCACATCTCTCTTCTTCTCTCATCCTAGCTCTTCTAGAACTCTAAACGTCATGTAAGGTTTTAAAGGGTAAAGAAACAAGGCAGTTTTAAAATACTTACCTCTAAATGTAAAGTGAACTAGTTTGAATTATGTTTCTTTTCACTACTGTTTCTACATTGTCTTCTCTTTTCCAAGTCCTTTGAATGAAATTGTAAAAAAACCCACAAACAAACAAATAATCCAGAACAAAACAGATGAGGATCATCCTGCTTCGGTTACCAAGTGCCCTTGCCAGACCAGCTCTCTTAAATCATACTCTGATCCAGCTCTACATAATGTCTTAATTTTATCTTCCTCACTTGTTCTTGACCTTTCTGTGCCTGGCAGGTGCCTATTTCTGTTTGTTCTGTTTTTGCCATGAAGGTCGTGTCATTATGATCACAACTTGGATACCATGCCTTTTGACCTTTGTCAAGAGAGCCAAATAAAGTTAGAAAGGGAGGAAAGATGAGTCTCCAGAGAAGTATTTCATGAATCAAGTCTTTCCATTCCATGTCTCTCCTCACCTTGTGTCAATTACTTAAAGTGCATTGAGTATTAAATTCACTGTAAGTGGAATACAGGACTAGGCACTGTAGGTCAATGTGGACAGATCCCTGGCTCTCCAAGGAATGTCCTTGTTCTTGGCTCTTGCTAGTGGGATGGTGGGTCATTCTCCATCGATAGCCCATCTTGTTTCATACAAGCACTCTATCAGCATGGGTTTTGGCTTACTCCCCAGAACTACCTAACCAGTACATCTTTCTGGTTAGATGACATGGATGCAGTTGTGTGGGTTCTTCACAAAACAGCCCAACAATAGCTTCAATAGAAACCTGCTATGGGAGGGGAGGCATTAAAAGGAAAACATTTCTAGGGAGATTCTCTGTCCGTTTCTCCCTCCAGGAGTAGAGGGTTCTTATCAAGTTCTGCTGCCTAGGATGCCCAAGTAAGAAATGAGTCCTTTAAAGCTCTTCCTGTAGGTGAGGCCGAGTCACCACTGTATTTGCAGTTGAGGCTCCACTTGTCCAAAGTCACAGAAACTTCACGGCCGACTTTGGATTTGTTCACGAGATCTTACATTCCAGGCAGATCTTTCATTAACTTCCAAGCCTTGGTTTCCTCAATTGTAAAATGGGGTGATACTGCCCTGGCCAGCAGGTAGTTCAGTTGTTTAGGGTATCATCCCAATACACCAAGGTTGTGGGTTCAATCCCCCATCAGGATATATAATCAACCAATGAACACATAAGTAGAACAAGTCAGTGTTTTTCTCTCTCAAATCAATAAAAATTTTTTTAAAAAGGGTAATACCTCCTTTGTAGGATGGTTGCAGGGATTAAGGTTAATCCACATGAGGCTCTTGGCTTAGTTCTAGGTTTACATCATGTTGACTAGGATTACCTTTTGTTGTTGGCTGCAGAGAGGACCATGACAAATTTTGAAGTACCAAAAAGACCCAGACACAAACTCCAGGCCCTAGGACTATTACATGAATCTAGCAAGAGGGAAAGTGGTGACACTAGGAAACTAAAACACCCAAAATTTAATTCTGACTCCAGCACCAACCATGCTGTATGACTAGGTGAAACTTTTCACACATGTTCACCTTCAATAGTAAAAGTATGAAGAAAATTCTGGAAGGAACTGGACAGGCCTGTGGGTAGGCAGACTAGCTCTGTTATTGTACAGGAATTACTCAACAGCCTGCATAGGAGAGGATAGGGGCATAGATGTAGGTTTTGGCCTGCAGCCAGGTCAGTGTAACTGCCTTGTGCCCCTGGTTTCTCCAGGGCCCCATGCTATAGGAGTGAAGGGTCAAGTTTTTTTCCTTTTAGGCACAGGGAAGCTGGAAAACAGACCTGACTGCCTGTGTCCCGAGGCTTGAGGACTGTTCTTCCCTCTTAATGGTGTAAAAGGTGTCTGATAGGTGTGACATCAGGATTTTCCCTTAAGAAACCAAGGAAGTTTGTGCTTTCTATGCAATTAGTTAGGTGGAAATAGCCAAATCTAACTTAAAAATAAACACAAGTGGTCCCTGTAGTTTAAAGTTCATATTTCCCTCTTCCCAAGTGTTTGGCAAAACTGCTAGGCCCCTGGGGGCAGGGTGTGTGCTAGAAACCTATGGCAAGGTCTCACTCAGCACAGGCCCCGGCTGGAGCCTATACAGTACCCAGGAGGCCCTGCATGGCAGTGTTGCACCTGCTCAACTATAGCTGCTCTATCAGGTGCTGCATTTCAAGCAGGACTGAGGATGGGACGGGTGACTCTGTCAATTTTACCACCATAGAGTAGCCACCCATACCCACCCTCTGAGGCCAAAACAAAAAGGACTGACTGCCTGACATCCAGGTTTTATTGTTTCCACTTTATTGCTCAAGTGTAGAACTTGAGGTGAGCCTGGACCTTCAGCAACGTGCAGAGAAGAGGCTGAGGGGGTGGGGATGGGGACACAACCTGGTTGAGAAGAGAAACAGGTTGGAGAGGAAAATACTGGGAAGGGGATACAGGGGGTGGTCACCATGACACCAGAAGACAGCATCAACCACACCATCTGGGTGAGGAAGGGAATGGAGAAGTAATGGGCACAACAGTGGTTTTTCCCATGCCCCTAGCACCCACATGGAGTTTACATGTTTGGAAATGGACAGGGAGCAGGAAAGGAGAAAAATGGCTGCCCAAGGAGGTATCCTCTCCACCCTGATTTCACATCCAACCCCACATCCCTACAAACATCCTTCTACCATTTGAAAAACAGGCATAACAAAAAGAAGCAAAATAAATTAACGTTCTGATGTGTGTGTGGACATCCGTTCATACGTAATGGGGGAAGGAGGAGGGGAAGAGGGGATGAAAACACCTAAAATGACACCCCACCTCAATCCCCCAGTCTACTACTCCTTTTCCCCTTCCCCCAAAGCCACCATCCAACCAGATAGAAAAATAAAGGTCTAATTCACTCAAAATTCTTCAGTTTTTACAAAACAAACAGGGTGGAGCAGAGAATGGAGCAGGGGAAGCAGGCAGCTGCAGGAATAGGGCTGGGAGAGGCTATGCTTCCGTCTCCACCTGAGGTTGGCTCCCTGCCACATCCTTCTGCTCATCCTTCATCTCTGCATCAGCGTGACGGTCTCCTGCAGCTGTTGCTGCCTTGGCCTGCAAAAAAGAAAGAGGATGATTCCAGCTCTCATTTGGCTAGTCACCTGATGAGAAGGCTAACTTTTATTCCATGTCCTCAACTCTTGCCTGCCTGCACTCATCTGGTCTGGGGCCACACACCTTAGCACCCCATCAGTCTTTGTATATGGTCTGTACCCACAAATACTCATCCCCCAAGTAAAAACACACGTTAATTTCTAGCAGAAATTAATTCCCTTTCCAGATATGTTCTAAAGATACACCTACACAAAACCATGAATTTATAAAATCACTCACTGCAATACTGTTTAGTCTGTAATTGTCCACCATGGTGGCTACTACATGTGGCTACTGAGCACTTTAAATTGGCTAGTTCAAATTGATGTGTTTTAAGTATAACATACATATTGGATTTTGATGACTTAGTTTGAAAATACATAAATGCAATTTTTAAACCTGTTTAATATTTAGATAAATTGGGTCAACTACATAGTATTAAAATTAATTTCATTTGTTTCTTTTTCTTTAACATAGCTACTGGAAAATTTAAAAGTTATTTATGGCCTGCATGTTTCTACAGGACAATGCTGGTCTGGAACACCAAAGACTGGAGACAGGAAGTGGGCTACGTGAAATACAATGTACCTAAGCAATGGAATACTGTGTAAGCATAAGAAAGAATGTGGAAGCTCTTTTGGCTGCTGATGTAAAGGAAGCAGCCAGGTAAAATAAGAAAGCATAGTACAGAAAACAGGTAGAGCATGTTACTTTTTATTAGGAAAAAGGGAGAAAACATCAATGTACCTGGCTGTACATGTACTCAACATATTGGAACAATACAAGAACTGGTAATATCAGTTGCTTTTGGATGGTGGGAGGCTTTTTACTACACATTCTTTTGTACAATTTGAACTATGTAAATGTATTACTATTTTAAAACTAGAGGCCCAGTGCACAAAAATGTGTGCACTAGGGGGGCCCCTCAGCCCGGCCTGTGCCCTCTCGCAGTCTCGGACCCCTTGAGAGATGTCTATCTGCTGGCTTAGGCCCACTCCCTGGGCGATTGGGCCTAAGCTGGCAGTTAGACATCACTCTGGTAACCTGAGAGCCCTTGGGGGATGTCCACTTGCCAGGAGGGAGCAGGCCTAAGCTGCAGTCAGACATCTTTGGTGCTGCTGAGGAGGCAGGAGAGGCTCCCACCACCACCTCTGTACTGGCAGCCATTAGCCTGGCTTGTTGCTGAGCAGAGCTCCCCCTGTGGGAGTGCACTGACCATCAGGGGCCCAGATGCTCAATACAGGAAATGCCCCTGGTGGTCAGTGTGTGTCATAGTGAGCAGTCATTCCCAGTGGTTCTGCTGTTAGGGTCAATTTGCATATTACCCTTTTATTATATAGGATAGATGTTTAAAACCCGTTCTAAAAAGGCAGAGAGAACTTATGTTGGAAAGCACACTCAGCAAGAAACTCGTGACCTCTAAGGCTTGCGAGTGGGTTTCCAGTCCTGACCAATGAGGAATGCAGGCCCTGACAGCAGGGGTTTTCACTGAGGAACACCCACATTATTGCTCCAGGGATGAGGGCAACTTCTGGTTTCCAGGACTGGCACAGACAATCACAAAGAACCCTCAACAGCTGGGTTGGGCATAGGGATGAGGAAATGAGAGACATTACTGGTCCCTGTGTCTGTCCCGATCCTCACCTTGTTCTCTTCCTCAGCCAGCCTCTCAAACATATTAGCATAGAGCTTCTTCTCCCGTGCAAGCTGCTTGCGGATCCGCTGATGGCAGACAGCCAGCTGGGCCTTGGCGGCTTTGTTGCTGGGGTAGAGCTGCAGGACCTTTTGGAAGTCAGCCCGTGCCAACTCAAAGTCATTCACTGCCAGGTGGGCCTCTCCCCGGCGGAAAAGTCCCTTCTCATTGTTGCTCTCCAGCTCCAAGGCCTAATGACGAGGGGGGAAGCAACAGTGAGACCTCGGCTCCTATAGCTTATCGGGCCAAGACTGGGTTCCAGAGGATGATGGAGAATGGAAACTGCTGGCTCTCCTCCAGAAAGAATGAGTCTTGGAGCATTAAATGGAAAAGACCAAGGTCTAGGAAAGAACCTCATTTAGTCCAAGAGGCAGAGGAAATTTCGGCAGGTCTTCAGATGGGAGAAGGACTTCTGACAACATTTTCATTCTCTTTAGAATAAAGCAAGTATGTAGGAGGGACAGGCTAAGAACCAGGGTGAACAAAACACTTAAGGAGCTCTTACCATCCAGTGTTTCCTTCCATCTCTGGGTCAACTGCCTCCCAACACTGAAGCCAAGGCACTTATTTCTCCTATCCCCTGCCCTCTGGGCCCTTAAACTCTGAGCTCCCAATGTTCCACCCTGCTTACTCCTACCCTGGTCACTAAGGGCAAGATTCAGACATGCTGGCAGCTCACCCCCAACCTTGCCTGTGAATGTTGCTCCTATGCCTTCTTTAAAGGGGCCTCACCTTGTTACAGCTTTCAATGGCAGCTGTGAAGGCCTGTAGTTTCAGATGACACATGGCCAGGTTGAGATGGGAGGCCAGCCGCAGGGCCCGTGCCTTCTGTGCTTCCTCATCAGAGAAACTGGACTCGTATTCTAGCCAGGACACAATCTTCTTGTATTGCAGCAAAGCTTGCTTGTACTTGCCTTCCTAGAGTGTGAGGGAGGCTTAGGCATACAGCACAGGTCCAGTGGCATCAGGCTGTCATACCTGGCAGACACCAGTGGCCCCCTGGGCATAACAGAGTCCTGCCCACCCATGACCCTCCCTCCCCCAAGCAAGACCAGCTAGCTCAGATATACTAAGTAAAGACTGAAGGTGCCACTTGTCTACTCCCTGTCAGAAAATGACCTCAGCCATCGAGGGAAAGGCATTTTCTGGACCATGGCTGCTGGCTCACCTTGAAGTACACAGTGCCCCGCTCTTTCACTATGGTGCTTTGTTCCAGCTTCTCCTCTGAATTCATCTCCCAAGATTCCTTGGCCTGCCGTCCCCCAAGGAAGAAACACAAATGTCAGTTACCCCAGAGAATCACTTACAGGGAGGGACCTGACTCAGGATAGGGAAGGCCTTGAGCCAACTCACCTTCTCAAAACTCTTGAGCTGGATTTCGTATTTCAGGTCAGCATTTGGCGGGATTTGGAACTTTTCCTTCCCAACACTGCCAAAAGCATAGCTGTGGGGACAAAAACAAAACACACAAACAAACCTCTAGGTTATCTCAGCAACATTTAACGTGCTCCACACAGAAAAGGCTTTATTGTTTCCTGGAAGTACCTCCCCATCCCATGAAACCAGGTTCAAATGTTTCCTATTTAGCAAAATCTTCCCTCACCTCTTTACACCATCAGTTGGTCTCTTAGTATCTTACATACCCTTGCAATAACTCACACTACACCCTGGCATAATTACGAATTTAAATGGCATCTCACTGAAAAATGAGTCAATAGATGACAAGGAACAATGTCCCTGAATACCTAGGAATTTTCAGCATTGTGTCTGGCACAGAGTAGGTGTGTTTCAATAAATGTCATTAATGAGTGAAAGAATTAATGAGAGATGGAAATCTTGATGTCAGTAGAGAGAGTCTCCCTAGCTGGTTTGGCTCACTGGATAGAGCACTGAACTGCAGAATGGAAGGTCCCAGGTTCTATTCCAGTTAAGGGGACATGCTCGAGTTGCGGGCTTGATCTTCAGTAGGGGGCGTGCAGGAGGCAGCCAGTCAATGATACTCTCTCATCATTGATGTTTCCATCTCTCTCTCCCTTCCTCTCTGGAATCAGTTAAAAAATATATATATATATTAAAAAAATAAATAAAAAAAGGAGAGAGCCGGTAGCAGCCATGACAGAACGTAGAAGATTACATTCTGATCCAAGGTGATGTGGACAATTGCGGCCACATTCCTAAATATAGCAAGGAGGTCGTAATGGCCTATGTTTGGTGTGCCCAGAGGCACAGTGAACCACTAATGAAGCGGTGGGGGTAGTGAACACATGCAGAGGAAAGGATACACATGGCCAGTTATACAACTCACTGTGGACATGTAGATCCCTGACCTTGGTTCACCCACCTGGTCTATAAAGTGCCCATTCCTCACCTGGGCTTGAGGTGCACAATGGAATGTTCTCCTTTTTCCATGTGCTGAATGGCTTTCTCCAGCCCACAAGGCAGATCCAGACTCTCACCCTCGCCGATCTCAAAGTGGAGCTCCCGCTGATCAAAAATCTGGTCCTTGTAGTACCCTTCCAGTGCGACTAGCATGCAAGAGAGGCAATGCACCAGGTGTGTGAGTGGGCAGGTGATTGAAGAAGGATGCCATGAGCCTAACTCTATTACCGCATCAGTTCTTGCCCCCAGAATGCCCTGGCTGTGTTCTCAGACGTGGAGGGATAATTAAGATATGTCCAACCCGTCATTTTATAGACAAGAAAAGAGGATCAGATAAAGCAAGTGACTTGCCCAAAGCCACCCAGAGACTAAGTATCAGAAACCAAACTAAAACCAGACTACCGTCTCACCCTCCACAATAGCACCCTCGTTGGGCTTGGCATAGCCTTCGCCCCGAGTCCGTATTCTCCGGATGATTCCGCCATCTTCCTCTTCTGTCAGGTCCTCTCCCTTGAACTCAAATAACTCTACCTGTGGGAAAAGATGTAAGGTGACACAACTCCTTTCAGCATTAACTCATCAACAGTGATATACAACTTTTATTCAGAAGAGTCCCTAGTAACTGCTAGGCTAAGTCAGCCACACTAGGAGTGGACAAAGTGACACTTTTGCTAAGTTGTCAAGATCTGCCATAGTGTTAGCTTTGGGAGAGACAGGCCACAGAGATTAACCTGAGGAGATCAATCTATTTACTACCTGCCCCACATAGTAAGGACATGTTCCAGACAATCCTTACCCAGTCAGTAGAGACGCCCAATCTGACAGGCATTAGAAATAACCCAACATCTCCCAGGAGTCTTCCGAACATTCCAAGTATCAGTGGCCAGCAGGGCTCAACTAACTTCAGACTGAATGGTGTCAAGTCACCTCCTCAGTGAAAACGTCCCTCACTTTCTTGACCCATGGAGGGAGGCATCTCTCCCCACCTCTGATCTCTAGGCGCCAAGTCTATACTGTCATTTATAACTGCATGCAGAGTCTGACCTCCAGATACCTTTCAGTTAAAGTTATACCCTATCTCCTCTGGGCCCTGCTTTTGAAATAAACATGTCTCAACCCATTATTTTTGCTTCGAGTTCGAAAAGGGGTTCGTGGCCACCTCTTCCCACCTGAAATCTCCATCACAGCCCACATTCTAGTAGCAGTAAGCTATGTGCATTTCTCTTCTCCCCTTAAAGGCCAGGCCCTCAGCCTTGGCTACATTGTCTCTACGCAGCAGGAAGGACTGGAGGGCAGCCAGACTCTGGGCTGAGATAACGCTGGCTCTTTGCCTTGCTCTTTGGACATTTACCTCAAACACAAGTGTGGCATTGGAAGGGATCTTCGGAGGGCTGCCTGCCAAACCGTAGGCATAGTCTGGTTTGCAGGTGATGCGACATACTTCTCCCACTTTCATGGTTGCTACAGCAATGTCCCAAGCCTTGATGACCTCCCCTGTAGGGACAGAGAGCAAACATGTCCTCCTTGGTAGGGATGTGACTCAGGGCTCAGTGGCCTCAGAGTACCATGTCCAAAGGGGAAGCTGGAGAATCTTTTGAAAACCTGGTTGCAACCAGTGCTGTCGTCCCAGGCCTCTTAAAACAAACAAACAAAACCCCACGCACACTCAACTCTAGAACAAAGGAGTTCAAGAAACAGAGCAGTTCACTCCTGAAGAGGAGGTGAGGTATTCAGAGGTGATCAGGGGAAAAGAGAGAGAAATCAATACAGTTACAGGACAGTGCTGAAAATATGGTTTCCACTCGTAACAGCTTACACCCTCCTCAAAGCTTATCTACCAAGCCTAGGTTTTTTTGTGTTTTTTTTTTTTTCTAAGCCTAGGTTTTGCCTACCTTTTCCCAGGTCAAAGGAAAATTTGTCTTTGCGGTCCAGACTGGAGTCAAACTTGGTACCGTCTAGTAGCCAGCCAGTGTAGTGAACGAAGACTCGGTCCCCAATCATGGGCATCTCTGTGCCCATGCCTTCTCGCTTGATGACCTGGGAGGAAGGGGGAGAAGGTGAATCCCCAGGGATGGGGGTAGAAAGAGGCAAAAAACTGCCTGCACACCCTTGACAGGAACATAGAGAAGGTTTTCCGCCTCCTTATAAATAGATTCAAAGGACCAATCTTCAAAGGATTCTGATACTGAGCTTGGCTAGAAGCCAACTGACCTCTCAATCTTTGGGATATGACTTGGTTTGAAAAACTGGAGATACTCAAACTCTCTAAATCTTATTTGTAAAGTAGTGATGATAATTCCTTTACAAGTTGTTGGAGGATTAAATTGGTAAAATTTATAGCAGCAGCAAATAAATATTTATGCTCTATTTTCTCATTCTTTCTAAATGCCAGTGACAATCAGATCAGGGTCTGGTTTGGAGATAAGGAGAATATGAGAAATGAAAAATCCAGAAGAAAAAAAAAGGAATATATCAGACTAGAGGCCTGGCGCACAAAATTTGTGCATGGATATGATCCCTAGGCCTGGCCTTGGATCAGGGCCATCTTCCCAGGCTACTGGCAGCTGGCCCCACCCCCTGCCACCATCCACTCCTGGTTGCCCAGTTGCCATGGGGCGATTGGAGCCTGCTGGCTGGGGGAAAGGACCGAGGGGGTGGCTGGCAGGCCCAGATCAGGCCTACTTGCTGGGGGCAGCTCCTGCGTTGAGCATCTCCCTCCTGGTGGTCAGTATGCATCATAGGGACCAGTTGTTCTGCCATCTTCAATTTGCATATTACCCTTTTATTATATAGGACTACAGATGAGCACAGGTGTCAGGCCCTAAACTCTGATTCAGAACATGGGCATTCTGAACTGGTAGGCTGGTTTAAGTCCTCCACTTCTAGGCTAAGGGTATTTTCCAGGAACTTAATAAGTCTCTATGTCTCTTCCTTAGCATTTTTAAAAGGTACTTCCATGGGCAACCTGGTAGTTGTTGTCACTGTCCTCTTAAGGAAATTTTCCAAGATAGAATGGACAAGGCATTAAGCAGTAGAAAAGTTAAGGGAAAGGAGAGAACTGACCCTTTTTTGTAGAAATCACGAGGACACTGGAGAGATAAAGGGAAGCCACATGCCCATTGGGAGATCAGCTTGAGATTCCAAGATCTGGAATGCATTTCTGAACTAGGTAGGAGCTGGGCTCCTGGAGGTTTGTCCAGGTAGCGCGTGCGCACGGGCATGAGATCAGGGCAGGGATTTCGCTATCCTGGACTCCGCAGAACCTGCTTTGAACCACCGGTAGTTGTCCTGACCCAGGACAAGTTGCCTTGCTCCCTGAGTCCCTGACACCTTTACTCTGGCTATTGGCAGCCGATAGTTACAGAGCACCAGGCTCCCAAGCAAATCACCTCCTCTCGGCACCACACCCCACACCCCAA
>PVJC01012587.1:0-20717 GCA_004026665.1 Murina feae | reverse complement strand
CCAGGAAGGCGTTGCAACCAGTCGGCAGCTGCACGACCACTCCATGACTGTCGGGAGGGGCTGCAGAGGCGGCCGCCCCCTCCCCTCCGCCCCCTGTGCCCGGCCGGGGGCTTCCAGGCGCGGTGGGAGGGCGGCTGCGAAGGGCCTCGGGGCCCGGTGGCCCCCGGCGGCCCTGGGTGCCCGGCGCCTCCCGCCCTCACCTTCAGCACGCCTTCATCCTGCTTGGGGCTGATGTCCACTCCTTCGATTCGCAGCGGCGCGGACGGCGCCCCGCTCTCGGCCGCCTTCATCTCCTCGGCGGTCATAGCCGCTCCGTGCGCCGTTTACTCGGGGAGCCGGGTCTTGGGCGCGCGCCAAACCCTCCCGGCCGCCGGCCTGTCTGCACGGGGCTCGGGCGCCGGCTCGCGGGCTCCGACCTGCGATCTGGTCGGCGGCGCGAGCCTTCAGCCTCCAGCGCTCGCGGGCCGCAGCGAGCCCGGCGGGGGGGCGGGAGGTGGGCACCGAGCGGCCGCGGGAGCGATTGGTCCCACCCCACCGCGGAGGGCGGAGCGGGGAGGAGCCGGAGCCGGAGCGAAAGGCGGAGCGGGTGGGGGTGGAGAAGTTTCTGGAGACGGCGGCGGCCCAGCCGGCTCGGGCTCTGGAGCTGTGGGCGCAGTTTCCTCCTGCTGGCTGCCGGGGCCGCTGCCTCCACTCCTGGGACCCTCGGGCTCTGGGGACCGCCTTTCCCCCAGCCACACGCTCTCCCGAGGCCTCCCTGTCCCCCTTCCCGATCTAACCGGATTCTTCCAGAGCCTTCTCGATGTCCCTACATCACTCCAGCACGCAGCCTGCCACCCCTTGCGTCCTGTGCTCTGCAGCCCGCCGCGTGGTGGGTGCAGAGCTCTGTAGCGCATGTGAGTGTCAGCGTGTTGGGCTCCCGGGGACTCTGCCGCGCATATTTATAAATGTGACCGTAAACACTAAACGGCATGGCCTCTCCGAGTTCACTTGGCGTGTACACTCAACGAATTGGGGAGCACGGGAGGGAAGGGGGGAGTGGCTAGGAATAAGATGAGCTTACCCCAAATGCACAGAATTGGACGAGGGCAGTCTTGACTTCCCCAGAGTCCGAAGATGTGCTTGGAGTTTCCGATTTGCAAGAAATGACCCGCTGAGCTAAGGATTCTTACAAGGGGGGTGGGGGGCGTATTTGATTGTCTGTTCCGGACAATAATAAAACTGCTCTTTTGGTTAATACTTAAAAACAGAAATGGTGCCCTAACCGGTTTGGCTCAGTGGATAAGAACGGAGGCCTGCAGACTCAAGGGTCCCAGGTTCGAGTCTGGTCAAGGGCATGTATCTTGGTTGCGGGCACATCCCCAGTAGGGGGTGTGCAAGAGGCATCTGATCTGATGTTTCTAACTATCCCTGTCCCTTCCTCTCTGTAAAAAATCAATAAAAATATATTTAAAAAAACACAAAACAGAAATGGTTTCAACTCACGAAAAAAGTCATTCCATTTTACTAAAGACCTGTGGCAAGGTATATTTTCTCAGTACTTGATTCCCAAGTGTTTATCAACTGCCTGTGGAGTGCAGAGCATCTGTGTTGTGGGTCAAAGCTCTGCAACACCTAGTTAAACAATAGCTTTTCGACCAAAAGATCCTTCTGGAGAGGGTCTTAATTTTGCTCAGAACTTAACCCGTTTATCTTTTGATTGCTTATTTTTCAACTAGGGGCCCAGTGCACGAAATTCGTGCACAGGAGTGGGGGGGTCCCTCAGCCTGGTCTGCACCCTCGCCACTCGAGGAACCCTCAGGGCTGCTGGCTCCTAACTGCTCACCTGCCTGCTGGCCTGATCCCCCTAACTGCTCTCCCCTGCCAGACTGATCCTCGTAACTGCTTTCCTCTGCCTGCCTGATCACCTGTAACTGCCTCTGCTTCAGCCATCCCACCATGGCTTTGTCTGGAAGGACGTCCAGAAGGTCGTCTGAAAGATGTTTAGTCTAATTAGCATATTACCTTTTTATTAGTATAGATGCCACCTTATCTTAAAAATTCAGGTTGTTAGCAGGTTTTCCTGTTGTGGAAGGGGAGCCTGCAGTAGCATCGTGAGTTCTGACCAGAGCTTATGCCCTGGTGCTTTATCTCAGCAGATGAGATTCCTAGAAGAAGACTCTTGGATGTACCTTGAATATTTCTACCGATTTTGCCAAATCCTCCTCCAAAAATGTTGAACCACTTTAAACTCCCACCAGCAGCCATGCCTGTGCCCTCTGTCCTACTTTGATGCCAATATCATTGATTTCCCCCTAGAAGTTTCCCTCCCCTCATCCAGGACTGCTTGGCACTTCAGCCGAACTCACTCTTCAGCCTGGGACTTGATTTCTTGAGATAGAATTATGGAGGAGGAAAAATAGTGTTCCTCTACCCTTCTGAGTTCTTACCGGAGGCCCTTGTAAAGAAAGACAGATTACCAAGAGAAAAACAAAAGTTCATTAACATGTGTACCTCATATATATGTGGGAGATCCCAGGGAAAAATGAATAACTCCCCAAGGTGGCATAGAATCCAGATTTAAATACCTTCTTCTTAGGGAAAGGGGACGGGATATCTAGGCCTCTTAGAGGAGAGTACATGAGTTTTAGGAAAGATGAATGGGGGTGGGGGAGATAGTTTGTAACAAAGTTTCGGTGTGATGTCAACTTGTAGTCTCCTGTGACAGGATTCAGTCTTCACTGGCTGATGACACTTTTCCCATCGAGGGAAACTTTGGGGAGGGGGGAGTGTCCAATTTTAGGCAGATCAGGAGACTTTAGTGAAAGTCTCTCCTTGCATTTGCTGTTTTTCAAGCATCTGCAGCTCAAGATCATCAATATAACAACACAGCATATGTTGGGGTGGCATGTTCTCTGACCTTCAGAATAAACCCAACAAAAGCTTGTTTCCTTTCTTAGATGATTTGCCACAGGAGTGTTATTCCCTGGAGACAGTATTCTGAGCAGACCTTCCTGGGAGTGGTCATAACATATGCTGTGCTTATAGAAAGGTGTAGGCCATATCACTAAATAAATCAGGGTCAGTTTTCTCATCTTGTGGAAAGGGAGGTAAAGTTATGATAGTTTATCTCCCTTTCCACAGATTTCCTGCAGATTTGTGTCTCTGCTGTAGTCCCAGTGGCCCCAGCGCCTCTGCAGCTCTGGGGCTTGGAGCTGCTGGGTGCCGGGCCCACTTGAAGGTTTGTGTCTCTGCTCCTTCAACCCCAGTGCTGAGGCTGGACTTGGGGCTGCTGGGTGCTGATCTCCCTGTGGGCTGTGTCTCTGCTCCTTGTACCCCAGCGGCCCCAGCACCTCCACAGCCACAGAGCTCAGAGCACCCCGTGCCTCGGACCCCAGTGGCCCCAGTGTCGAGGTTGGGCTCAGAGCTGCTGGGGTGCCGGATGCCCTGCAGGCCGGGTCCCTGTGCCTTGGAAACCAGCGCAGAGTCTGAAGCGTGGAGACTGGGCCTGCAAAGGGCCTGGCACCCCAGTGGCAGCAGTATCCAAGAAGGCCCAGAGGCCCTCTTCCAGTGGGCTGGGGCAGACCACTTGCATTGTCACCATGATGACAATGCAAGCATCGTCACCATGATGACAATGCAAGCATCGTCACCATGATGACAATGCAAGCATCTTGTCCCAGCCACCGCCATCTTTGTCTTGGAGTGACAGTTAATTTACATATTACTCTTTTATTAGATTAGATTATTATTTTAAATGCTCACTCGAGAATATTTTTTTCTCATTGATTTTTAAGGTGGAGTGGAGGGGGAGAGACAGAGAGAGAAACATCTAATGTGAGAGATGCACATTGATAGGTTGCCTCCCGCATGAGCCCCAATAGGGCAGAGGATGGAGCCTGCATCTGAGGTATGTGCCCTTGACTGGAATTGAATCCAAGACCTTCAGTCCACTGGCCAGTGCTCTGTCTACTGAGCACCACGGTTAGGGATTAATCCCACTTTAGCATTGCCTGGTGAGTGATATGAAATAATCATTGGCTATTATGAATTTGTATTCCAATAATAATAATAATAATAATAATAAAACTTTATTTTGGGCCTGGCACTTGGCTATAGTACACAAACTGTCCCATTTGGATAGGTAATCAAAAAGGCAGTTACAGATAAAATTTCAATACTTAAGGTAATTTAATAATTCATAATTCTTTCTGATCAAACTTTACTAGAAAAAGATACAGAAGAAATGAGACTCTCTTCTCCAGCAATTTACAGCAAATGAATTTAGCGACAGCTATAGCATTTCTTATTAGATGACTGGGGAGACCCTGGGAGGATGGGGAGGGGGAGGTTGACTCACTAGGGGTAAATCTATTTATTTTCTACACTTTCCTTAATAGGGTAAGAAGGAAGTAACAGTGCCCAACCCTCTAAAACTCCAGGAGACAGGGAAGGAGGGCAGGGTGCTGGCTTGCCGGTTTGGCAGTTATTTTGCTGTTGGCTTATGAACCTGCTTATTCTCAGCATGTGCTAGTTTATTTTAATGCTAGGGCCACTGGGTTTTATTTGGCAGAACAAGTTAGGGTAGAAGAGAAAAGTTCACTTTTAAAGTAATACTTTTCTGAATATTTTTCTTCATTGGAAGCAAATAGCATAAGTCTGTCTTTTAATGCCTGTCAGCACACATTCATCGAATACGTAAGCTGCGCTTATTGCATAAACACACAATAGCTGTAGAACCAGCATACGCATTGTGTCCATTGTGTCGCCATGTCCTAACCATTTGATTTGGGGCAGGTTATGGGGTTAATGACATCTGTTGATGAGGGTAGTTGTGGTGGTTAAAGAGGAGGAAATGTATGTCAGCTGGTGCCCACCTTCTAATGTGGTAAGTGCAATGGTGGAGATGGGAACAAAGTGCTAAGAATACGAAGGTCTGTAAGAGAGGGGAAAGACAAGGTTGGAAGGGAAAGGAAAAGATAAGAGGGAAAGGTTTCTAGCAAAAAAGTTCTTTCCCCATTCAGTGAGTGAGTAGGTGAGGGGGCTGGGAGATGGGACGGGGAGGGAGGGGCAGTAGGCATTGGGTTCTTCATTCTCAGAGCAGGACCTTACTATTTCTAGATTTCCCCCCCCGGTTATTTAAGTTATATTCTTCCAATTTTAAAATTTAAAGCATATTCAGTGTAGAATGCGTACAGATGTTCTGTACTTTCCCTCCTCCTCCTAACCCCTTCCTCCCACTCACTGTTTGAATTACTTTTCTCATCAAAGATATTTAACAATGTAATTATTTTCATTCAGTATCAATTCAGTCATGTAAAATCCTTCTGAAAATTTGCCCTTTTGCTGGAGAAAGAGAGCACACTTAAAAAAAAAAAAAAAAACATCTACCATACTCTGTAGATGACTCATGCTAAGGTTAGAAATTTTATTGCCAAAACAAGCCATCTTGAGCTCATCTTCCTAATGCAAGGCCATCCTTCACACATGAAAACCCCTGGTTTTTTAAAGTTGCTATTTTTTTCTTAGACTGCCAGTGCTATTAAATATTTAAAAATTATATAATATTTGGATCATTTAAAAGAATGTGAGATAAGAATGTGTGTTTGTATATACATGTACACACACGTTATGTAACATACCAATGTAATGAACCTTGGTAATATACCAGCCAAGCAATATACCAGCCAAGCTAGGGCTTAGAACATTACCTTTATGATTTATAATGTAATACCAAAGCACTGGCTGGTGTGGCTCAGTTACTTGGAGCATCGTCCAATACACTAAAAATGGGGAGATTGATTTCTGGTCAGGGCACATGCCCAGAACTTCTTTTCCAATTTGGATGCCTTTGATTTCCCCATCTTGTCTGATCACTATGACTAACACTTCTAGTACGATGTTGAACAGGAGTGGTGAAAGTGGGTATCCCTGTCTTGTTCCTGTTCTTAGAGGAAATGGTTGTATTTTTTACCCATTGAGTATGATGTTGGCTGTAGGTTTGTCATATAGGGCCTTTATCATGTTGAGATATGTTCCCTCTTTCTCTGAGAGTTTTTATCAAAAATGGGTGTTGGATTTTTGCCAAATGCTTTCTCTGCATCTATCGATATGATCATGTGATTTCTGTCATTCAGTTTGTTTATGTGATGTGTCACATTTATTGATTTGTGAGTATTGTACCAGCCTTGAATCCCTGGAATAAATCCCACTTGATCCTGGTGTATGATCTTTTAATATATTGCTGGATCTGATTTGCTAATATTTTGTTGAGGATTTTAGCACCTATGTTCATCAAGGATATTGGCCTGTAATTCTCTTTCCTTATAGTGTCTTTATCTGGTTTTGGAATTAGGATAATGGTAGCCTCAAAAAAAGTGTTTGGAACTGTTCCTTCCTCTTGGATTTTCTGAAATAGTTTGAGGAGTATAGGTGTTAGTTCTCTTTGAATGTTTGGTAAAACTCCCTTGTGAAGCTGTCTGGACCTGGGCTTTTGTTTGGCAGAAGCTTTTATTTTTATTAAATTATTTATTTATTTATTTATTACTAGCTGTACCCAGCCACTTGTTGCTGTGGCTCAGTCTGGTTAAATGGAAAAGAAAGAAAAGAGAAAGTGCACGTTTCTAATATGTTTAATTTCACAATGCTTGTGAGTATACAATATTTTTTATTGTCCTATTGTCTTTGCAAATATAGAGATTGCCTGGTTTGCTGACTCTAGAACATGCAACATATAATTGTCCCTGTGAGAAACAATCTGTGTCTAGATCTAAATAGCACAATTCTAAAGATTGGCCATGAGCTTTGTTGATGGTGATTGCAAACGCCAATCAAATTGGGAATTGCAATCTCTTAAATTGAAATGGCATATCTGTTGGAATCATAGGAATTCGAGGAATGAGGACATTTCACCTTTGAAATGTCCTGTCAAGATTGTTGTTTCTAAGACGTTGCTCATTAATTTTTTTTACTGCAAGCCGCATGCCATTGTAAAGCTTTGGCTGGTTGATATTTCTCAACATGATAATAGGCACACCGATTTTCAATTGCAGTATGTGCGGTGACATCCCTGGCAGATCAAGTGAATTAAAAAATTTTGTTGGATAATTAACCACTTCATCTGCTTCCACAACAGTGTCGATAGACTTGTATGTGACTGCCGTGCTTTGACTGTTAGACTGAATAATATTGTTAAGTTCATAGACATCTTTGTTCTTGGCCGAAAGAATATCTTGTTCACTCAGCCAATCGTGATTCTTATAATTGATTTGAATATTGGGAAATACCTTTTCAACCAATTCTTCTGTTGACATCACTAAATTGCAGACGTTATGAGGCAATGAAATTAGTCCTGAGGTCCGATCAACTGGCACCTTTCTGTTCCCAATTTCCAGCAATTGATGTGAGAATATCTCAGCTGACTGATCGTTTTGCGGCTGGATACGCATATTTGTAGTTAATTTTAACGTCTTTATGTGTCGCCACAGAATATTTCAGGCAAGCATTTATTTCATCCACTGGTGTTGATCAAGAAATTACAGGTAATGTTTGCCTGAAATCTCCTGCAAGCAATATTAATGCGTTCCCAAATGGTCTCCTGTTTCCACACAAATCTTGCAATGATCAATCAAGAGCCTTGAGCAATTTTTTGTGCGCCATTGTGCATTCATCCCAAGCAATAAATTTGCATTTCTGCAATACTTTTCCCATGCCAGATGCTTTGGAAATGTTGCATGTGGGAGTTTTAATGAATTGCATGTTCAATGGCAATTTCAAATCTATTCCAGATGACACAAGAGCTAAGGCTATGTCATTTTGGGATCAAATTGCTACTAGAATCAATCTAATTAGGAACGTTTTACCAGTTTTTCCTGGCGCATCTAAGAAGAAGATTTCTCCAACCCGTTATTGACAGTTTGCATTATTTGATCGTAATTGCCTTTTTTCTCAAGCGTTAGCTTAGGAATATTTGATTGCACATACAAATGAAATATTGGAATTGTAAAATTGGAAATTTGGAAATTGTAAGTGAATCGTAAATTGGAAACATTGAAATGGAATCGTAAAATATTTAGTATAGCATGTGTTGCTTTTATATCCAACAGATGGCGCTGTTTTTCAAAAAAAGCATGTGTGTTTTTTAAAAAAATATATTTTATTGATTTTTTTACAGAGAGGAAGAGAGAGGGATAGTTAGAAACATTGATGAGACAGAAACATTGATTAGCTGCTTCCTATACCCGCCCCCCCCCACACTCACTGGGAATGTGCCTGAAACCAAGGTACATGCCCTTGACCAGAATTGAACCTGGTACCCTTCAGTCTGCAGGTCGATGCTCTATCCATGAGCCAAACCGGTTAGGGCAGCATGTTTTTATCTGTCACAGGTGCGGCATATATAGGTATATAGTTGTAGGTATATATAGGTCTATATGCAATGTTGTGTCAAAATTTCAAAGCAATCGGTGAAGAACTTTTGGAGATTTAAGATTTTGAACAAATGAACATTTATATTTTTATTTATATAGATTATTATTTTTGGTGGGAGTTTTTTGATTGTTGCTCAGTTTCATCAATTGTTATTGGCCTATTCAGGTTTTCTGATTCTTCCTGATTCAGTTTTGGGAGATTACATTTTTCTAGGAATTTGTCCATTTCATCCACATTGTCCAGCTTGTTGCCATTTAGTTGTTCACAGTATTTTCTTACAATCCTTTGTATTTCTGTGGTGTCAGTGGTTACTTTTCCACTTTTGTTTATGATTTTATTTATTTGTGTCCTCTCTCTTTGTTTCTTGATGAGTCTGGCTAATGGTTTATCAATTTTGTTTATCCTTTCAAAAACCAGCTCTTGGTTTCATTGATTTTTTTTTTTTTAGTCGCTATGTTATTTATTTCTGCTCTAATCTTCATTATTTCCTTCCTTCTACTTACTCTGGGCTTTTCTTTCTGTTCTCTTTCTAGTTCTTTAAGTTGTAGGATTACATAGTTTATTGCTGATTTTTCTTGTTTTTTGAGGTATGCCTGTAGTGCTATGCACTTTCCTCAGGACTGCTTTTGCTGTGTCCCAGAGATTTTGGTTTGTTGTGTGTTCATTGTCATTTGTTTCCAGGAAGTTTTTGATTTCTTCCTTGATGTTGTGGTAACCCATTCATTGTTTAATAACATGCTTTTTAGCCTCCATGTGTTTGAATGTTTTTGGGTACTTTTACTGCAGTTGATTTATAATTTCATTCTATTGTGATATGAGAAGATGTTTGATAGGATTTCAGTCTTCTTGAACTTGTAGAGACTTGTTTTGTGTCCTAACATGTGGTTTATCTTTGTGAATGATCCATATGCACTTGAGAAGAATGTATATTTTGCTGCGTTGGGGTGGTATGTTCTATAAATGTAAATTAAATCCATCTGATCCAGAGTGTCCTTTAGAGTCTCTGTTTCCTTGTTAAGTTTTTGTCTGAAAGATCTATCCAGTGAAGTCAGAGTGCTGTTAAAGTCCCCTACTATGACTGTATTGTTGTAGATCTATCTGTTAAAATCCTATAGAAGATTTTAAAAATATATTTAGGTGCTTCTATATTGGTTGCATATATGTTTACCAGGGTTATATGCTCTTGTTAGATCGATCCCTTAAGTATTATGTAGTGATTTTTGTTGTCTCTTGTGATAGCCTTCATTTTAAAGTCTATTTTGTCGGATATGAGTATTACTACTTCAGCTTTTTTTTCTTTTCCATTTGCATGGGAAGAGTTTTTTTCCATCCCTTCACTCTCATCCTGTGTGTGTCTTTTGTTTTGAGGTGGGTCTCTTGGAGACAGCATATTATTGGGTCATGTTTTTGTATCCATTTAGCTACCCTATACCTTTTCATTGGAGTATTTAATCCATTTCATTGGAGTATTTAATCCATTGGAGTATGATTGATAGATACTTATTGACATTTTAATTCTGTATGGGTAGGTTTTTCTCTCTCTGTTTCTTCTTCTCATTACAGCAGTTCCTTTAGCATTTCTTGTAATGCTAGCTTGGTGATTTGATGTACTCCTTTAGCCTCTTTTTTTTTTGGTCTGGGAAGCTCTTTATTTACTGTTTACTTTGAATGATAGCCTTGCTGGATATAGTAATCTTTTTTTTTTTTAAATAAATCTTTATTGTTTAGATTATTATAGTTGTTCCTATTTTTCCATCCATAGCTCCCTTCCAACTGGTTCCTACCCCACCCCCTGTCTTTACTCCCCGCCCCGCCCCCCCCACTGTCCTCGTCCATAGGTTTATGATTTTGGCTAGACTCTTCCTGCACCCCTCACACTCCCTTTCCCCTGAGAATTGTCAGTTCACTCCCTTTCTATGCCCCTGATTTTATTCTATTCACCAGTTTATTGTTTGTCAGATTTTTTATTCACTTGATTTTAGATTCACTTGTTGATAGATACGTATTTGTTGTCACTTTGTTGTTCATAATTTTTATCTTTACCTTCTTCTTCTTTTTTAAAAATATATTTTATTGATTTTTTACAGAGAAGAAGGGAGAGGGAGAGAGAGTTAGAAACATCAATGAGAGAGAAACATTGATCAGCTGCCTCCTGCACACTCCCTACTGGGGATGTGCTTGCAACCAAGGTACATGCCCTTGACTGGAATAGAACCTGGGGCCCTTGAGTCCGCAGGCCGACACTCTATCCACTGAGCCAAATCAGTTAGGGCTCTTCTTCCTCTTCTTAAAGGATACATTCAGCATTTCATATAATACTGGTTGAGTGGTGACCAACTCTTTTAGCTTTTTCTTATGTGTGAAGCTCTTTATCTGACCTTCAATTCTAAATGATAGCTTTCCTGGGTAAAGTAATCTTGGTTGTAGGTTCTTGCTATTCATCACTTTGAATATTTCTTGCCACTCCCTTCTGGCCTGCATAGTTTCTGTTGAGAAATCAGCTGATTGTTGTATGGGTACTCCCTTGTAGGTAACCAACTATTTTTCCCTTGCTGCTTTTAAGATTCTCTGTTTGTTTTTTGCCCTTGGCATTTTAATTATGATGTGTCTTGGCGTGGTCCTCTTTGGATTTATTTTGTTTGGGATTCTCTGCGCTTGCTAGACTTGTAAGTCTATTTCTTTCACCAGGTAGGGGAAGTTTTCTGTCTTTATTTCTTCAAATAGGTTTTCAATATCTTGCTCTCTCTCTTCTTCTGGCACCCCTATAATTCAGATGTTGGTACACTTGAAGTTGTCCCAGAGGCTCCTTACACTATCTTCATATTTTTGTATTCTTTTTTCCTTTTGCTTTTCCAGTTGAGTGTTTTTTGCTTCTTCGTATTTCAGATCTTTGACTTGATTCTTGTGATCCTCTCGTCTGCTATTGGATCTCTATATATTATTCTTTATTTCAGTCAGTGTATGCTTAATTTCTAATTGGTCCTTTTTCATGTCCTTGAAAGTGTCACTATATTTCTCAGAGATTTCTAGAAGATTCTTGAGTAGCCTTATAACTGTGGTTTTGAACTCTATATCCAGTAGTTTACTTTCTTCCATTTCTTTCATTGGTGATCTGTTTCTTTTCCTCTGCATTTTGTCTGCTTCCCTGTGTTGATAGAGTGGCTTTGTGTGCTAGGTGTCCTATAGGGCTCTGTGGCTCAGCCTCCCTAATTACCTGAGGTGGACACTGTTGGTGCACCCCTTTATGGGCTGTGTGCACAGTCTTGTTGTAGTTAAGCCTTCATTGCTCTTGGTATCACTGATAGGAATTGACCTCCAGGTCAATTGGCTGTGAGGACCAGTTGTGTCTACAATGGGAAAACTTCTGTGCTGGAGACTCCCTTATGGGGAGGACTTGCTTCAATGGGGCTTTGGCACTCACTGAATCTGCACCCTGAGTGTGTCTCTTATGGATGTGAAGAGTTGTAATCTGGATGGTCTCACTCTGACCACTGGTAGACTGGCTCTTAGATCTCCAAGGGGGTGCAAAGTCACCCACGGCCTGAGGCCACCCAGCAGGAGCTACAGAGCGATCTGCAGATTCCTCCTCTTTGTTTGGGGTTTGAAGGTGCCCAGATCAGGTGCAGCTGTGAAGTAATGCAGGCTGCTCACAAGCCTTAGGCCTTTTGGAAGCTCTGGGTTTCTCTGACCCAGCTGCAGTTTGACAGGTTTTTAGGCAGAGAAAGCCCAGGCTATTAGTATGAAAAGCCCCTGTGCACAGCTAGGGTAGGGTTGTAAATTGGGTGGGGTATGATTTCAGGGAGTCATGGGGCAGTGCAAACAGCAGTTGTTGCCATTGGCCCTCCCTGGATAGGTCCCTGGGTCTCTATGTCCCTCGTCCCCGTGCAGGAACAATGAACACTGGAAGCACCTCTGCAAGAAAGCTGCCCTCATGTTCCGGCCCGATGCCAGACAGTACAGTTTCTCTCCGTATGAGTCTGGGTCTCCAGATTCTCATCCAGAACTGGATTTCAGAGTAGTCAGGAGCTTGTATCTCCCTCTCAGTTGAAAAAGACAACAGCATATCCAGCTGCCAGCCCTTTTCTCGTGCACCTCTGTACTTCCACACCTCTGCACCTCCTATTGGACTCAATGCGCTTTTCTCTTTCCTTCTAGTTGCAGAATTTCCACTCAGCTAGCCTTCCTGTGGTTCTGGATGCTATTCATTTTGTCTTTTAGTTGTAGTTTTAATGTGGTTGTGCATGGCAGCAAGTTCAGATGTTTACCTATGCCACCATCTTGGTTGTCTTTCTGGATATAGTAATTTTGTTTTCAGATCTTTGCTTTCCATTACCTTGAGTGCTTCATGCCATTTACTTTTGCCCTGTAGAGTTTCTTTCTTTCTCCCCCCCCCTTTATTGATTAAGATATTACAAATGTGTCCTTATTCCTGCAATGTACCTCATCCCACCACTCCTGCCCTCACCCTCACCCCATGTTGTCTACATCCATCGCTTAGGCTTATATGCATGCGTACAAATCCTTTGATCTTTCTCCTTCACCCTCACCCTCCCCTACCTTCCCTCTGAGTTTTGAGCATCTCATTGATGCTTCTCTGTCTCTACATCAGTTTTTGTTTATCACTTTATGTTGTTCATTATAATCCACAAATGAGTGAGAGCATGTGATATTTATCTTTCTCTGACTGACTTATTTCAATTAGCATAATGCTCTCCAGCTCCATCCATGCTGTTGCAAATGGTAGGAGTCTCTTCTTTTTTACAGCAGCATAGTATTCCATTGTGTAGATGCACCAAAGTTTTTTAATCCATTCATCTGCTAATGGGCACTTAGGCTGGTTCAAATCTTAGCTGTGGTAAATTGTGCTGCTATGAACATAGGGATGCATATATCCTTCCTGATTGGTGTTTCTGGTTTCTTGGGATATATTTCTAGAAGTGAGTCAAATGGAAGTTCCATTTTTAGTTTTTTGTGGATATTCCATACTGTTTTCCACAGTGGCTGCATCAGTTTGCATTCTTATCAGCAGTGAACAAGGGTTCCTTTTTCTCCACATTCTCACCAGCATTTGTCATTTGTTGATGATAGCCATTCTTACAGGTGTGAGATGGTACCTTATTGTCGTTTTGCTTTGTATCTCTCGGATGATTAGTGACTTTGAGCATGTTTTCATATGTATCTCAGCCTTAAGTATGTCCTCTTTTGAAAAGTGTCTATTTAGGTCTGTTGCCCATTTTTTTGATTGGATTGTTTATCTTCCTTTTGTCAAGTTGTATGAGTTCCCTGTAAATGTTGGAGATTAAACATTTATCAGAAATAACATTGGCAAATATGTTCTCCCATGTAGTGGGCTTCCTTGTTTTGTTGATGGTTTCTTTTGCTGTGCAGGAGCTTTTTTTTTTTTTTTTTTAAATATATTTTATTGATTTTTTACAGGGAGGAAGGGAGAGGGAGAGAGAGTTAGAAGCATCAATGAGAGAGAAACATTGATCAGCTGCCTCCTGCACACTCCCTACTGGGGATGTGCTTGCAACCAAGGTACATGCCCTTGACTGGAATCAAACCTGGGACCCATGAGTCCACAGGCTGATGCTCTGTCCACTGAGCCAAACCAGTTAGGGCTGTGCAGAAGCTTTTTATTTTGATATAGTCCCATTTGTTTATTTTCCCTTTAGTTTCCATTGCCCTAGGAGCTATGTCAGTGAAGAAATTCTTTTGGCATATGTCTAAGATTTTGCTACCTGTGGATTCCTCTAATATTTTTATGGTTTCCCGTCTTATGTTTCAGTCCTTATCTATTTTGAGTTTATTTTTGTGTATGGTGTAAGTTGGTGGTCTAGTTTTATTTTTTTGCATGTGTCTGACCAAAATTCCTAGCACCATTTATTGAAGAGACTGTCTTGACTCCATTGTATGGTCTTGCCTCTTTGTCAAATATTAATTGAGCATAGTAGTTTGGGTTGATTTCTGGGCTCTCTATTCTATTCCATTGGTCTGTATGTCTGTTCTTGTGCCAGTACCAAGCAGTTTTGAGAACAGTGGCTTTGTAATACAGCTTGATATCTGGTATTGAGATACCACCTACTTCATTCTTCTTTCTCAGGATCGCTGCAGCTGTTCAGTTTTTTAAAATTATTTTTTATGCCAGATGAATTTTTGGAGAGTTCTTTCTAGATCTGTGAAGTATGCTGTTAGTTTTTTAATGAGGAGTGCATTGAATCTATAGATTGCTTTGGGTAGTATGGACATTTTGATGATGTTGATTCTACCAATCCATGAACACGGTATGTTCTTCCATCTGTTTATGTCTTCCTATATCTCTTTTTCAATGTTCTGTTGTTTTCTGAGTACAGGTCTTTTATGTCCTTGGTTAAGTTTATTCCTAGGTATCTTAATTTTTTTTGTGTGCAATGGTAAATGGGATTGTTTTTTTAAATTCCTCTTTCTGTAAGTTCACTATTGTCATATAAAAATGCCATAGATTTCTTGGTGTTAATTTTGAATCCTGCTACATTGCCAAATTCATTTATTAGGTCTAATAATCTTTTGTTGGAGTCTTTAGGGTTTTCTAAGTACAGTATCATGTCATATGCAAATAATGACAATTTTACTACTTCTTTTCCAATTGGATGCCTTTTATTTCTTCTTGTCTGATCACTTTGGCTAGCACTTCCAGTACTATCTCGAACAGGAGTGTTAGTGGGCATCTCTGTCTTGTCCCTATTCTTAAGGGAAATGGTTTTAGTTTTTTCCCATTCAGTATGATGTTAGCTATAGGTTTGTCATATAAGGCTTTTATTATGTTGAGGTATGATCCCTCTATTCTCACTTTGCTGAGAGTTTCTATCAAGAAAGGGTGTTGGATTTTGACAAAGGTTTTTTCTGCAACAATCAATATGATTATGTAATTTTTGTCTCTAAATTTGTTTGTGAATATCACGTTTATTGATTTGCAGATATTGTATCAGCCTTGCATTCCTGGAACAAATCCCACTTGGTCATGGTGTATGATCTTTCTAATGTAATGCTGGATCCGATTTGTTAGAATTTTGTTGAGGATTTTAGCATCGATGTTCATCAGGGATATTGGCCTGTAATTCTCTGTCTTTGTGTTGTCTTTATCTGGTTTTGGGATTAGGGCAATGCTGGCTTCATAGAAAGAGCTTTGAAGTGTGCCTTCATCTTGAACTTTTTGGAATTGTCTGAGGCGGATAGGTTTTAGTTCTTCTTTGAATGTTCGATAAAACTCCACTGCAAAGCCATCTGGTCTAGGGCTTTTGTTTGCTAGAAGCTTGTGGATTACTGTTTCAATTTCATCAGTAGTTATTGGCCTATTCAGGTTTTTTTATTCTTCCTGATTGACTTTAGGAAGCTTGTATTTCTCTAGGAATGTGTCCATTTCATCGAGGTTGTCCAGTTTGTTAGAGTAGAGTTGTTCGTGGTATTTTTTGACAATTCTTTGTATATCGGTAGGGTCAGTTGTTACTTCACCTCTTTCATTTCTGATTTTGTTTATTTGGGTCCTCTCTCTTTGTTTCTTGGTGAGTCTGGTGAGAGGTTCATCAATCTTGTTAATCTTTTCAAAGAACCAGATCTTGGTTTCATTGATCTTTTGTATTTTTTTTTGTCTCTATATCTTTTATTTGTGCTCTGATCTTTATTGTTTCCTTCCTTCTGGATAGTGTGGGCTTTTCTTGTTGCTCTCTTTCTAACTCTTTGAGTTGTAGGGTTAGATCATTTTTTACCAGTTTTTCTTATTTTTTTGAGGTAGTCCTGTAGAGCTATGAACTTCCCTCTCAAGACTATTTTCATTATGTCCCATAGATTTTGGAATGTTGTGTTTTCATTGTCATTTGTTTCCAGGATGCTTTTTATTTCTTCTTTGATCTCTCTGGTAACCCCCTCATTGTTTAATAGCATGCTATTTAGCCTCCAAGTGTTTGATTTTTTTCAGTGTTTTTATTGTAGTGATTTCTAGTTTTATGCCATTGTGATCTGAGAGGATACTTGTTATGATTTCTGTTCTCTTGAATTTGAAGAGACTTTGCCTGTGTCCTAATATATGGTCTATCTTTGAAAATGTCCCATGTGCACTGGAGAAGAATGTATATTCTGTAGATTTGGGGTGAAATATTCTGAAGATGTCAACTAAGTCCATCTGATCTAGTGAGCCATTTAGGATTGCTGTTTCTTTGTTGATTTTTTCTTTAGAGGATTTATCCAGTGGTGTCAATAGGGTACTAAAGTCCCCTACTATGACTATATTGCTATTGATCTCTCCCTTGATATAATCCATAAGTTGTTTTTTGTATTTGAGTGCTCCTGTATTGGGTGCATATATGTTTACCAGAGTTATATCTTCTTGCTGAATTGCGCCCTTTAGTATTATGTAGTGGCCTTCCTTATCTCTTCTTATGGCCTTTACTTTGAGGTCTGTTTTGTCAGATATAAGTATCACAACCCTAGATTTTTTCTCATTTCCATTTGCCTGAAAGATATTTTTCCATCCCTTCACTCTCAATCTGTGTGAATCTTTTGTTCTGAGGTGAGTCTCTTGCAGACAGCAAATATATGGATCATGTTTTCTTATCCATTCAGCTACCCTGTGTCTTTTGATTGGAGTATTTAATCCATTTACAGTTAATGTTATTGAAAAGTACTTGTTTGTGGCCATTTTTATCCTTAATGATTGTGTTTCTTCCTGTCTTTCTGTTTCTTCTTTTTATAGCAATCCATTTAGCATTTCTTGCATTGCTGCCTTGATAGTGATAAACTCTCTTAGCCCTTTTTTTGTCAGTGAAGCTTCTGATTCCACCTTCAATTTTGAATGATAGCCTTGCTGGGTAGAGTAATTTTGGATTCATTCCCTTCCTTTGCATCACTTTGTATATTTCATTCCATTCCCTTCTTGCCTGATGTGTTTCTGTTGAGAAGTGAGCTGATATTCTAATGGGAGATCTCTTGTAGGTAACTTTCTGTCTCTTTCTGGCAGCCTTTAAGATTCTTACTTTGTTGTTGGTGTTTGCCAACTTAATTATGATGTGTCTTGGTGTTGGTATTTTGGGGTTCATCTTGTTTGGCACTTTGTGTGCTTCTTGGACTTGTGTAGTTTTTTTCATGGCAATATCAGGGAACTTTTCTGTCATTATTTCTATAAACAGGTTTTCTATTCCTTTCTTCTCCTCCTCTTCTTCTGGTACCCCTATTAAGTGAATGTTGTTTCGTTTTGCATTGTCCCAAAGTTCCCTTAGGCTCTCCTCTTGCTTGTTAAGTTTTTTCCCCCCAGTTGCTCCTGTGTATGTGTGTTTTTTCCTACCTTGTCTTCTAATTTGCTGATGTGGTCCTCAGCCTTTTCTAGTCTGATGTTTAAGCCTTCCATTGTGTTCTTTTTTAAAAAAAATCTTTATTGTTCAGATTATTACAGTTATTCCTCCTTTCCCCCCCATAGCTCCCCTCCACCCAGTTCCCACCCCACCCTCTGTCCTTACCACACTCCCACTGTTCTCATCTGTAGGTGTACGAGTATTGTCCAGTCTTTTTCTGCACCCCCAACACCCTCCCCCCCCAAAATTGTCAGTCCAATCCCTTTCCTTTTTTTTTGCTTTTTTTGTTTTTTTATCTTTATTGTTCAGATTCTTACAATTGTTCATTTCCCCCCCCATAGCTCCCCTCCTCCCAGTTCCCACCCCACCTTCTGTCCTTGTCCCCCCCCCACTGTCCTCATCCATAGGTGTACGATTATTGTCCATTCTTTTCATGCACCCGAACCCCTTAACCCCCGAAAATTGTCAGTCCACTCCCTTTCTATGCCTCTGATTCTATTCTATTCACCAGTTTATTCTGTTCACCAGATTTTTTATTCACTTGATTCTTAGATTCACTTGTTGATAGATATGTATTTGTTGTTCATAATTTTTACTTTCCTTTTTCTTCTTCCTCTTCTCAAAGGATACCTTTCAGCAGTTCATATAATACTGGTTGAGTGGTGACGAACTCTTTTAGCTTTTTCTTGTCTGTGAAGCTCTTTGTCTGACCTTCAATTCTGAATGATAGCTTTGCTGGGTAAAGTAATTTTGGCTGTAGGTTCTTGCTGTTCATCACTCTGAATATTTCTTGCCACTCTCTTCTGGCCTGCAAAGTTTCTGTTGAGAAATCAGCTGACAGTTGTATGGGTGTCCCCTTGTAGGTAACTAACTGCTTTTCTCTTGCAGCTTTTAAGATTCTCTCCTTGTCTTTTGCTCTTGGCTTTTTAATAATGATATGCCTTGGTGTGGTCCTCCTTGGGTTCCTTTTGTTTGAGATTCTCTGGTCTTCCTGGACTTGGAAGTCTATTTCTTTCATCAGGTGGGGGAAGTTTTCTGTCATTATTTCTTCAAATAGGTTTTCAATATCTTACTCTTTCTCTTCTTCTGGCACCCCTATAATTCTGATGTTTGTGGGCTTGAAGTTGTTCCAGAGACTCCTTACACTGTCTTCATACTTCTCGATTCTTTTTTTCTTTTCTTTTCTTTTCTTTTCTTTTCTTTTCTTTTCTTTTCTTTTCTTTTTTTCTTTTGGCTTTTCCGGCTGGGTGGGTTTTACTTCTTCATATTTCATATGTTTGACTTGATTCTTGCAATCCTCTAGTCTGCTGTTGGATCTCTGTATATTATTCTTTATTTCAGTCAGTGTATGCTTAATTTCTAGTTGGTCCTTTTTCATATGCTCGAGGGTCTCACTAAATTTATTGGCAGTCTCTAGAAAATTATTGAAAAACCTAATAACCGTGGTTTTGAACTCTATATCCTGTCGTTTTCTTTCCTCCATTTCTGTCATTTGTGACCTGTTTCTTTGTCTCCACATTTTGACTGCTTCCCTTTCTGAGTTAGGTGATCACTGAGAGGAATTAACCTGTAAGCCACTTGGTTATGAGAGTCAGCTGTGTCTACAGTGAGAGAACTTTTGTGCTGGAGACACCCTTATGGGGCAAGAGTTGTTTCAGTGTGGCTTTTGTGCTCACTGCATCTGCCCTGAGTGTGTTCTTTCTGGATCTGAGTTTTATTTAGGATGGTCCCACTCTAGCCACTGGGTGAGGCTGGCTCTTGTATCTTTAAGGAGGTATTGATTTAGCCTTTGCCTTAGGCTACTCAGCCTTTTATATGAAAAAGCCTCTGATGCAGCTTGGGAGGGGTGGGGCCTCAGGGAGTCTGCAGGGCAGAGCAAATAGCTATGGCCAATTCTCAGCCCTGTGCTAAGAGACACTAGGTCTCTGTGTCCCACGGTAATTGCTGCAAGTAACGCTGAGAGAAACCCACTTTGGATTTCCTCCCAGTGCCAGTCAGTCCCCCTTCTCTGGGTGTGCATCTGGGTCCCCAGAAACTCGCCTGGAACTGCAGTTCAGAGCCGCTGGGATCTTGTGGTTCCCTCCAGTTTGAAAAAGAACCATTTCCTCCGGCGCCAGCCCTCTCCCTGAGCCCCATGTGCACACCTCTGTACCTCTGTACTTTGCTTCCGCCACTCCTCTGAATCTCAGTCTCTTTCTAGTTGTAGAATTTTCACTCAGCCAGCCTTCCTGTGGGTGTGAGTGGTGTCCGTTTTTTCTTTTCGTGGTTATTTTGAAATAGTTGTGCATGGCTGCATTTACTGTGTTTACCTATGCCGCCATCTTGCTGTCTCTCCCAATCCCTTTCTATGCCTCTGATTCTATTCTATTCACCAGTTTATTCTATTCATCAGATTTTTTATTCACTTGATTTTTAGATTCACTTGTTGATAGATAGGTATTTATTGTTCATAATTTTTATCTTTACTTTTTCTTTTTTTTAAAATTATTATTCTTATTTTTATTTTTATTTTTTTTTACTTTTTTTTTTACATTTTTTAAAATTACATAAAGCTTTACAAAGATTAGTACATATATCTCTTTTCCCCCCTGCCCTTCCGCCCGCCTCCCTACCCCCCAGTGTTTTGTGTCCATTGGTTGTGCTTAAATGCATGCACCAAAAGTCCCTTAGCTGATCTGTTACCCCCACCAACGTCCCTGTCCTTGTTGCTGTAATTTGACAGTCTGTTTGATGTTGCTCTGCCTCTGAGTCTATTTTTGTTCACCAGTTTATAATGATTATTATTATCTATAGATGAGTGAGGACATGTGGTATTTTTCTTTCATTGACTGGCTTATTTCACTTAGCATTATGTTCTCCAGCTCCATCCATACTCCTGCAAATGCTAAGAACTCCTTCCTTTTTACAGCAGCATAGTATTCCATTGTGTAGATGTACCACAGTTTTCTAATCCATTCATCTGCTGATGGGCACTTAGGCTGTTTCCAA